>JAGHQL010000058.1:0-132279 GCA_020080175.1 Glutinoglossum americanum
CATACATACCGAACTCCTCCACCATACCGCGAGAATCGACATAGCCTTACAATACAATTAACCTGAAGTGCATCCAGCGAGGCAATGGTTTTTGAAATCCGAAATGCCGAGACTTCCGCCAGAAACTTGCAAACACCTGTAAAAGGCGACTTCGCGCCGAGGACTTTTCAGCGATTAATTACTCTTACAATACTATGAATCCCGCAAAAAAGCGGCGGAAGCCAGGCGAGACATCTTACCCGGAAAGGGTGGTGGCTAAACCGAAATAGGAATTCACCAGCATCCGTATTGTTATTGTTGTTCTTCTTGTCAATGTAGATGCCGGTGGAAAGGCATCCAGATCTTGACGCTTCGGCCACTGTTTTCGAACGCTCTTCCACTTCATGCTCTCGCCGTCCAGAGCCGCGCGTATCAATTCGCGTATTTTTAACTAGCTAACCGTCAATCAATCGTCCCTCCCTCCACCGCACTACGCCTCATAGAATGCAACGTTATTATTGCAATCTCTTCTAGCTGCCAGCGATGGTGGTTTACAGCTATAAATATATCTGGCAGGCCTAAACATATTGCTGTATATTGTCTGCCTAACCGATAGACCGGACAGAACAATATTTGGCCGAGACATGGCGGTCGAGCATAATCCAACACCATTTAAGTAATATAACGAGCTCGATCAGAGCTTTGACATATGTCTTATTGGCTATAAAAATGCAGCCTCCAAGCGTTATTACTTTTGCTTAGCCGCAAGGAGCATAAGGAGGTAAACAGATAGCATAAAAGGGAAAAAAAAATCCAATTCAAAATAGAATTCACAGTATAAACGAGCGGGAAGGCACATTGCAACAATACCAAGAGAAATTGAGATATCTGGGTGGCAAGACTCCGATCTTAGCCACCGCCATTTGAGAATTTCCACAACCCAATGCGTCTCCAGTTGCACCCCTAATTGTCCGGGATCATATCCACAATCGTGTAGGGGCCAATCGATCTCCCTGTGAAGTCATAGAATGCTCTTGTGTCCCTCTTGTCAGATTCTTGGATTGTGGGAGGGAAATTATAGCTCATGACAGAAAACTCGTTACGTTCTCCAAAGGCAATAGCTCCACCTTCTGTGGGGTTTCCTCTGAAAGGCCTATCTGCGAATTCATGCCTCAGCCCCAGGATGTGGCCTAACTCGTGGAGAAAGATCTCTTTCTGGATATTTTTCGAGCCTGGCTGAAAGGCACCCTGGTATACAAAGACAGTGTTGAGAGGCTCTTCGTTGGGGAAGAAGGATTCGGCGAGAACAGTGCCTTGATCCCCTCCATAGACAAGCACGAAAGCAGCGTCTTCGAGATCAGTGACCCATTCGAATGTCACGCCGATATCGAGAGAATTCCATACCTCCGTTGCTGCGTTGAGTTGGCTTGCAGCATAGGTGGCGTGGTTGAGCGTTGGATAGCCTGTGTAGGAGGCGGCCCACTTCACCGTTGAACCTTTCTTCCAGCGAGGGATATTGACGGAGAGTCCCAGCATGATTCCTGCGAGATTGGGTGACCCTACAGTCTGAGGCATTGACTTTTGCGTTGAGCACGTGTACTTTGAGGCGGAAATCGTGAGGTCATCGTGCACGGACGGGCCTGGGGTACCCATTTTCAGGGTTGCGAACTGCTCCTTCCTGCATGACTCCTTCAACACGTTGATCAACTCTCCCTTCTTCGAAGGAGAAGAAATAGCAGTGGGTTTTTGGTAAGACATCTTGGGTGGTCTAGCAATCGTTCCACACCAGTTTCCAGGGTCGAAAGCCACGGCGAGTTATCGGTTGGAGAAAGTATGAAGATAATCTTTTAACTGAATGCGAGGAGGTCCGAAGATAGTCTGCGAACTAGAACCGAGAAGGGTTATGAACAACGTATTTATATTCAAGTTTTTGGCACGTCGTGATCGAACCTTTCCCCCCCATCATGATAAGGCAACCCCGCTGGACTTTTGTGGGGGAATAGTTTATGTGAGTGATCACCCCACGTGTTCTAGCTGATGACGGTGGCTTTTTGCCATTATCTTGGCGGGTTGTTCTGATCACTCAGCTCCACTTGCTTTCCACTTGCAATTGGGCCGTAGTCAATGAAACGGATATCCCACGCTCGGGGGCAGCGGTGACAGAAGCTACAGAGAGCGGGCAGGCTCCCCTTTCGGCTCAGTCCAGGCCACCCGAGATTGCACTAGATGTCCCATTTGCCCCAATTTAAGGCGTCAATAAACGAGAGCTGGATAGTAATTGCCCCGACGGAATGTTTTGATCATTCAGCTCCATTTCCTTTCCGCTTGCGATTGGGCCGTAGTCAATGAAACGATACCTCAACACATAGGGACAACTCAATTAATCTCCATCAGAGCAATTGTGAGATCCCCAATACCTCACGGAGGATATCACACGCCTCACAAGACTATTTCGTGAAGCTACAAGCCGAACACTGGCAAATGCTCGGCCGTGGGGAAGCAGTGCAATGGAATGATCTATCTTCATGACAAGTGAGGTGTTAGCCGTCTGCTTGCAGCTATTTTGTCATCTTGGTATTTCCGCATACTATATCTGCACGACTCAGCCGCACTCTTCTGAGATTGTGTTAAGGTGCTGGTGGTGGTGGTGGTGGTGTGGAAGTCATAGGCCGAAAGCAGCCCTTGGCAGTGGTATAATATTAGGCCGACTGCATTTTAAAGGCTGCAGGGGACGAAAGCGGGACGGTCTGATTTGAAATCTGTACGGAGGATTTGTTACCATGCGTGGCAAAATGACTGAGAATTGGAAAATCCCGAAACGCTGTGACGGCGGCCTCATGGAGGGAGAGAGCAATAGATTTATGCTGATAGTTGAACCTCATGGAAAAGCAGCAGGAGGGCCAAGCGAGACAGACGCTTTACTGAAAGAGAAGTGGCTAAACCAGATGGGAAAATTCACCCACATCCAAATTAACATATTTTTAAGAAGTACATATAAGAGATCCCCTGAAGTAGCTCTATAAATTCTATAATTTAAGTTAAGAAAAAAACTGCAGTGATCAGAAAATCGCATGCGGCAGAATAAGTCAAGCGCTCAGGGCCCTACGACAGAGTAAAACCCGTCAGGGTTGCTGCTGGGGCCGAAGTAAGTTTATTAATTTTTTTTATTTTCGCTCCCTCCACAACACCAAGCCTCTTCCCCTTCACCAATCGCGCACGCAACGACTACAACTACAACCCACGCCTCGCGATGCCCCCCCAAACGGCATCCCTAGCCCCCTCCTACCCCCCAACAACCACCCCGTCCCCACCAACCCCCGTCCCCCCCTCCGCAGCCCTCTCCCACATCCAGACCTACCTCCACCGAGCCCTCACAGCCCCTTCCCTGCACCCCTCCGCGCACCTCACCGAACGCGGCCCCACGGCCTCCCTCACGAGCTCCACGGCCACGGCCTCGAACCTGACTCTGCATAACCTCCGCCGTCTCGAAGCTGGTTTGCGCGGGGAGCACTTGGGGCCTGAGCCTGCGCCGCAGCAGCAAGCAGAGGGGGAGGAGGAGGAGGAGGAGGAGGGGAAGGAGGAGGCTCAGTGGGAGGATATGGATGGGGCGCAGGAGGAGCTGGAGCAGGAGCGGAAGCGGGGTGTTGTGGCTGCGGAGGGGGTGCAGCGGCCCGTTGAGGTTTTGGGCGGGAGGGTTTTGGATAAGGCGGAGAGGAAGAGGTTGAAGAAGGAGAGGGGCAGGTTGGAGAAGATCGAGAAGGCGGAGAGGAGGAGGAGGGAGAGTGCTGCTGAGAGGGGGGGGTAGACTTGTTGGGTTCATCTGCACCATATGCTACCGGAGCTCTCAGGGGCGTTTTTAATACCCGGGAATTCACCGTAGCTTCCGGCGTTCAATGGACATACACTTCATCACCATCAACACTCCGTGCTAAACACCGCACTCGTACCCCTCGCACCAAGGAGATGCGCATAGAAATCTACTTCATTCTACCAATCCAGGGCCTAAGGATTCTCCCGACCATCAAAGCAAACTTAAAAAAATTTTGTCTTCAAATATGGAACCTCTTCCCTGAGAGTACACAGGCGACCATACAAGATATATCCTCTACAACTCCCGATCGCCAGCCTTCAAGACGCTTGCCTCGTCCTTATCTTTCTTGCTCTTCTCCCCATACCATCCCAACGCACCGAGGCGCTCCGGTAGGATAGGATGCGAAAAGTGATAGCTAGCATATACCCAATCTGCATCCATGGTGCTCAGATTCTGAATCTGCAGCTTGATCAACGACCTCGCGAGCGATGTCGAGTATCCGAGCTTAACCGCAAAAGCATCTATGCGGCGAAGATATCATTAGCATTCAGTTCTTTGGTCTGGCTTCTTAGAAGGCGGGTGGTGGGTGAAGACAAACCTGCTTCAAACTCATATTTGCGGCTGAGGATGTTCATGAGTAGCTTCACGAGTGTATCCATGGGGGTGAGGGCGTCGGAGAAGAGAATGAAGCCGATGACGATTGGCATTTCTTTGTGGAATCCGAAGGATTGATAGAGCGAGTGGTTATTGATAAAGACGGAGAAGAGAGCGAAGACGTAGAAGAGGTGGAACTGGTACAAATGTTAGCCCTAGTTAACGGTTACTTTCTGCGTTCGGTACGCACCTGCGAAATACCCAAAAGCTTCGTGGTGTGACTTAAGCTCCAGTGACCCAGCTCGTGAGCCAAGACAGCGACAACCTCCTCAGTCTCGTTCTCCGCAATCAGGGTGTCGTAAATCACAATATGCTTCTTCCATGGCAACCCATAGAAGTATGCATTGCTGTGCGCACTCCTCTTACTTCCGTCAATGACATACAACTGATTTAACGGAAACTTCAACTTCCGTGCCAGTGCTTCAACCCCAGACTTGAGTTCGCCTTCGTCGAGAGGAGACAGCTTGTTAAACAGCGGCAAGATAAGGATCGGGTATATGGTGATGGCGAAGATCTGGATAACGACAGCGAAGAGCCAGAGGTAGTAAAAGAAGCTAGTACCCGTCTTCTGGATGATCTTGAGGAACCCAGAGAGAATGGGGCTTCCGAGAACAACCATCAGGAACTGGTATTTGAGCATGTCCGTGATGAATATCCTCGGCGTCTGCTTATTGAATCCAAACTTCTCCTCTAGCACAAAGGTATGATACCATGAGGTTGGTGTGGAGAAAACCGTCCCGATCAAGTTGAAGACGAGGAAAAACAATAGAGAGTGTGAGATCTCCCCCGCGTATCGCGCCGGGACATAGCGCTCTTGTAGGGTCCCGGAGAGGGCCCAGATTTTCGGGAGGACATCAAAGTATATAAAACCTAAATTTTGGATTTGATGGTAGAACGCCATGAAAAACCCGAATTTGGCTTTCGCGCGTCCATATTTCTTCTCTCTATCAGCACCTGCCCGGCCACATCCAGACATCCAGACATCCAGTTGAAAGGTGTGGTAGGAAGAGAGGTCTTACCTGGCTTTTGTCAAAGGTTTCTTGACTCACGGCGCCTTCCAGAGATTTCGGTGGCTTCGTTGCTTTGAGAACTTTATATTGGCGTAGTGACAAGTAACCCTCGAACAGATATTGCGCGATGGAAAATCCAACGATCACACCCTTCCACGGAATGAAAGGCTGGTCAAGAGAGCGCGCCAGTCGCTTTAAAAGATGAAAGATGTCAGCTAGTCCCAAGCAACAAAATGTCATGGACTCGTAGAACACATACTTGGAGAAGATCCATGGCGCCGTTAGTTAGTTGCTGTGATGAGGACGGACAAAAGGAGTGATAGTCCTCGCAATAATAATATTTGCTGTCAGGCTGCTGCAACGGTGTCACTTGGTGCCACGATCTATTGTTACCAAAAGAGGCTAATATTCCTGACGTCGGAGGGAGCCTCAGATGTCACGTGAAACACATGAAAATACTGCTTTGCTCAAGCGTACGCGACGTTAATACGTTGTATTGTTTCGGCCCCCATAGATATGCTATGCAGTATAATAAATGCCTACCAGAGGTTCGGGTTTCCCAAATTGTCCATCAGACATGGAACTCTAAAGCCTTTTTTGGATCGAAGCTGCCGTTTTGCGTCTGGCTTTATCGCGGGCGCCAATCAGGCATTGGACTCCCCTGACTGCTGACACGGTGGGCATGCATCGGATGGAATATGCAGGAGGAAGCATGGTATATCGTCATCGTTTCCATGGCCGTTCTGGGATATTTCCAAGTTTTCGTGGAAGCTGGGCTGTCCGCAACTGTCTGCAACTGTCTGCAACAGCTCTGATGGGGCGATATTAACGTGCACATATTGGCGGCCTTCCCCGCGGCCCGTAATACCATGGGAGACATGTAGCCACTAGGATCATGCCGACCAGTAATGCCGCATTACATATTCTTAAGGGGTGACATAGCCAAAAAGAGTTTGCTCTCTCGTTCTAATTTATAGCTCAGCTTGCAACCCTCGAGAGAAACACCTCAAATCCCTTAATTCCTTTATTCCCTTTACCTGAGTATGAGATTCGGTGACTAATATTGGGCCCCAGCCCTGTGGATGTTTACTAGCGTGATCGATCTTTGAAACAAAGCGAAAAGGTGAGTTGCATGGTCTCATACGGGGTCAAGTGTATGAGGAAGTAACGACAGGGACAGGATGGCGGCCAACAATCGTCGTCGCCGGGTTAGCATCTCGGCGTTTCCAAATGGCAAGTCAATGGCGACTGGGAAAGCTCCTTTGTTGAATACCGATTCCTCATCCGCCGCTATCTCAAACGGTGGACCCGTCCAGTTTGTTCGTCTAGAAGAGGACCTAGAGAGGTTCAGTTTGGGTCGTCGGAGCACAATGCCCGCGGTGAATGGGGATACGCAACTACTTCGACTTAGAACAGGTCCGGAAAGAAAATTCTCATCACCAATGATGCCTGCCTTTATGGTCTCTGCGCCTGGCAAGGTCATCGTCTACGGTGAGCACGCTGTTGTTCACGGCAAGGTACGAGTCACTTACGAGCACCTCTCTAAAACAAAGAGCTGATTCTAACTGGTGTTGATTGTTCCAGGCTGCAATTGCTGGTGCCATCTCCCTCCGTTCGTACCTCCTCGTCACCACACTCTCTAAGTCCCGTCGGACAGTCACTCTTAGATTCCCGGACATCTCGCTTGATCATACATGGAATATCGAAGACCTTCCGTGGTCTACATTCCAACATCCCTCCAAGAAGAAGTTCTACTATAGCCTCGTTACTTCGCTTGATCCAGACCTAATCGAGGCAATGAAACCGCATATCTCAAATATCTCTCCTCACCTTCCACCCGAGACTAGAAAGATCCACCAGGCCTCAGCGTCAGGTTTTCTCTATCTCTACTTATCGCTCGGTTCACAGACGTCGCCAGCTTCCATCTTTACTCTCCGGTCAACCATACCGATCGGAGCTGGCCTTGGGAGCAGTGCGAGTATATGTGTGTGTCTGAGTTCGGCGCTGTTGTTGCAGATAAGGGCATTGTCAGGCCCTCACCCCGATCAGCCAGGCGAAGAGGCAAGCTTGCAGCTAGAGAGAATTAATAGATGGGCTTTCGTGGGTGAGATGTGCATACATGGGAATCCCAGTGGAGTTGACAACACAGTCGCGTCTGGGGGCAAGGCTGTGGTGTTCAAGCGGGAAGACTACCAAAAGCCACCTACCGTTACACTCTTAAAGAACTTTCCCGAACTGCCCCTTCTACTCGTCAACACGAGGCAATCCCGCTCGACACACACTGAAGTTGCCAAAGTTGGAGTACTCAAGAAGGCACACCCCGTTGTTACGAATATGATGCTTGATGCTATCGACAAGGTAACAGAATCCGCGCATACCCTAATCTCGTCGCCCAAGTTTGACAAGAACGACCCGGCAACTCTACAACACTTAGGCGAGCTTATCGTCATCAACCACGGTCTGCTCGTTTCCTTGGGCGTCTCCCACCCCAAACTTGAACGGATACGGGAACTAGTTGATCACGCGGGTGTTGGCTGGGCCAAACTCACCGGAGCCGGAGGCGGTGGATGCGCCATTGCGGTATTGAAGCCGGGGGTCAAACATGAGACCCTGCAAGGCCTGGAAGTTCAACTCGATTCAGAAGGGTTTGAGATATATCAAACCACACTTGGTGGAGACGGCGTAGGTGTTCTATGGCCTGCAGTGTTAAAGAATGGGAGCGACGAGGATGGGGGCGAAGAGATAGACCAAGAGAAATTTCTCATGGCAGTAGGAAATGAGGGGGTAGAGAGGCTGGTGGGTGTGGGGATGGATGAGACTAGGGAGGGGTGGAAATTTTGGAGGTATTAGAGGGCTATCGACTGCCAGGGCGTGCTCGTGTTGGCGTTCCCCGCAATCATTCACACGGGCCCTACTGATTCAATGCGCATGGAGGGGGGGCTAGCGGCGGACACCTTTACATCCGGTTTCGACACTTCCTCATTGCCGTGCATTAGTTAATGGTAATACTTACTCGAGTTGTAGATTTGCGTGTGTGGACTCTGCAGGTCTACTGTACTCTATATCTTTGGTCCGTACTATTTATTTTCTGCTCTCTGGAGGGTAATGGGTCGCGGAAATGCAGAATACATACTCTTAAACCTAGCATAGATGACAATGTATATGATCTAATCATGGAAGGAAACAAAATGGGTGGTATTTTGAAAGATAACGTGACCAATCCTTTTGTTCATGTTACTATTGTCTTCATGCCGTGCTATTTTAGCGGGGCACACAAACACCTCGATCACTTCACCCCTCCCTCAACATCCACAACCCCTACTAAAAACCCCAAACATAATGAGTTATTCTACCTCTCCCGATTGGGCTGACGTTGAGCCCATCGCCCAAGAAGATGGCGATCACCCTCTCGCCGCCATCGCCTACATGGATGATTACAGTGAAGCGATGTCCTACCTCCGCGCCGTGATGGCTGCCAACGAGCACTCGGAGCGAGCACTCGTGCTCACGGAGGACATAATCTCTATGAACCCAGCGCACTATACTGTTTGGTAAGCGCTACAGTATCCCTCGTGGGCTGGAGAAGAGAGGAGGTTAATTTTGAGGAAGGCTGTTTAGAGCAAAGACGCTATTCGAGCTTGGTTCCGATTTGAGGGAGGAGTTGACGTATTTAAATGCGATAGCGTTGAAGTATCAAAAGAATTATCAGATTTGGTAAATACCTATACCCAGCTATTGTTGTCATTGATGTACTTGTGTTGTTTTTTCGAGATGGCTGTCATTGTTGTCGTTGGGGATACATAGATATTAATTCCCATACGTGCAATACAGGCATCACCGCCAACTCATAATGGAGAAGCTGGGAGATCCAACTGGGGAAGGCAAGTTCATCGCACAGATGTTCGAGAAGGATGCGAAGAACTACCACGTCTGGTCCTATCGGTGAGAAAATACTCGATACACCATCGACACCCACCCACTAATCCCTCTCCCAAAATAACAGCCAATGGCTCGTTCGCCACTTCTCCCTCTGGGACTCTCCTACAGAACTCTCCGATATCCAATCCCTCCTCCTCGCAGACGTCCGCAACAACTCCGCCTGGAACCACCGATTCTTTCTCATCTTCGGCCGGCAGGAACAATACCCGTCCTTCACCCCACTTCCAGAGACAGTGAAGCGCGAGACCGAGTACGCGAAGACGGCTGTCTATAGTGCGCCGCAGAATCCGTGTCCCTGGGTTTTCCTACGCGGGTAAGATCCTTCCCAGGCAGGGGCGTTAAATTTATTTGTTTATTTTCGCCTCTAGAATCCTGAAAAAAACCAAACAACCGCTCTCTACTATCCAGTCGTTCGCGGCGGAATTCGCGCCGTTTGAGAGGCCGGATGAGGTGAAGAGTTCGCATGCCCTAGACGTTTTGGCGGATATCTTTGCGGAGACGGAGGGAAGGAAGGAGGATGCTGTGAAGGTATGCCTCTTGTTTGCCATCCCCTTGGTGGGCCTTCGCAAGGAGGCATTGTGAATGCTGACGATGGTTGTCCACTCCAAAGGTGCTGGACCTACTGGCCCAGAGGTACGATCCGATCAGAGCGAATTATTGGCGGTATAAGAAAGCACGGCTTACCCCTATTCCTATGGCGACGACTGCGGCGGCCGCTTGAATATTTCACGCGGAATGGCGAAACCGGAAATCCTGATATTCTTATTAAACCCTGCAGCTTTCTAGTTTCTTATTGTCTATAAAGGAAGGCGTTTTATGGTTAGTCCCCAGGGGTAGGAGGACAAAAAGGTGAAAGCTACTTTCAGGGTAAAGCTCTCCTAAGGGCGAAGCAGAAATGGACAAGATATTATCCTCTTATACCTTCTCCTCAGGAGGCGTCTGCAACCCCGAAACCACATCGGCCGCCTTTTCCCCGGCAACAACCTCTCCCTTCTCCAACCCGCCAAACTCCCTCCTCCACTCCGCCAACATCTCCACCGAGCAGTTACTACCTCCACAAACCACAATCACAACAGTCGTCCCCTCTCCCTTCACCCACCCCTCCCCCCTCCTTCCCTCCTCGCAAACCGCCGCAACACAAACCCCACAGGCCGCCTCAACAATCACCCTCTCCCTATCTGCCAACTCCACACACCCCCTCACCGCCTCCTCATCACTCAAAACCCTGCTAACTATCTTCTTCTCTGGATCCATCGCATACCGGAACGTCTGCTCGCTGACCTGTGTAGCGCCCAGACTGGTAGCCAAGCTAGTGATTCCTGGGAGGGTGATCAGAGACTCAGCCACGAGAGACTGATGCATCGAGTCAGCGCCACGAGTTTCGACCGCCAGGATCGTGGGCCGGCACGCGGGGTCCACGGCGGACAGTCCATGGACCAACCCATTCAGGAGGCCCCCCCCGCCCACCGAACACGTCAGCACGTCAGGCACCCCAGCGCCCAAGTCCTCCATCTGCTCGATGATCTCCGACAACACAGTCGCGTTCCCAGCCCAGATATCAGCGTGGTCGAACGGCGGCACGTAGATGCCGCCCTCGTCGCGCGTCAGGAGCTCGGTCCGCAGATACGTGTCGGCCTCCTTCCAGGTGCAGCCCGTCTGGACGACGGCGCTGCCCGCGGTGCGGATCTTGCGGATCATGAGCGGGGACGTGGACTGCGGGACCGCGATGGTGGAGGGGAGGCCCAGGGAGCGGGCGGCGGTGGCGCAGGCTAGGCCGGCGTTGCCGCCGGAGGAGGCGTAGAAGTGCGGGGGGCTGGTGGAGGGGTGATCGTGGAGGCGGGCGAGCATGTAGTTTCCTATGCCTCTGTTTGGGGTGTCTGGTCAGCTATATATGTATGCGCGCGCGCGCGTGTGACTTTTCGAGGAAGGATGTCTACGAACCTGGACTTGAATGAGCCGGATGGCTGGAGGTTTTCCAGCTTGAGGAAGATTCTGCTGCTACGTCTGAGCCGTTCTGTTCTAGTACTGACTATTTCATATCATGTAGATACGAAATATGAGAGAGAGAGTACGTGTGTGTGTACATGTATGCATATGAGAGACAGAGAGAGAAAGAGAGAGAAAGAGAAAGAGAAAGAAGAGGTGAAGACATTACCATCCTGCCAGCTTAGACAACGCCTCCGACTCGATCAATGGCGTTTTGATCCAAGGGAGCTTCTGCCTCCGATTGTCGACGCACGCCATCCTTGACGATGTTGGGATAAACCAATTGATTTATTCTCCGTCTCGTCTTCCCTTGTGCGGTGATGGTAAATTATAGATTACTGTAATGAACTACGGATCGAGAAATGCTACGGAGTCCTGTATGAGCTCGGAGGTCGGCGGAGAATCTTTAAAGCCTCTCTGGGTATTATATCCTCATCCACACCACGACGACGTCATTACTAATCCGCTTCCTTTGAAAGGCGAGATGGCCAATCGACCCCCCTCGCTATGTGAAAGGGAGGTCTGATGGCCTCACTGTGCTCCGTTTCACGACCGATTTATAATTGTCCTGCCCTTTCCCGGTGAATGCCTGCACGGCACGGCACAGACGATACATGTGAGGTGGATTTCATTTACGTATTCTCGCGGGCTCTGAGCTGTCCTTCCTGAGATGGCTACTGTCGGCTATTGTCGCCCTCTGTCATTCTTACGTATCTGCAGTGTATCCTGGTCAGACGACAACGAAAACGTTGAATTCTTTCACATTTTAACCTTCTATGGGGCCTGCTAAAGCCAACTAATTGGGTATTCGGATGGTGTGTGATGAACCGAAGAAAACTCTCTGTGGTTCAATTTCTTCTCATGCAGCGCCAGCGGATCGTAATGATGGATGGAGGATGAAAGACAAGCTAGAGGATAAAACCCAAATGCCGTACAGACGAAACTATAGAGAAGAAAACCTTCGCGCTGCCGCTCATGCACCCCGATTCCCATAGTCTTGGATGTTGAATGCAATTTCGAATGACAATGCTGTAGGGCCCGCAGAAACGTGATGAAATTCCAAAAGGGCTTGCGCCGAGAATGCTCTTGTGAACGTCGCAACCCGCGGGATAGGGTTGTAGGCTAGAAGAAAATGTAAACACAGGTCGGGTCGATAGTAGCTCTGGCCCTAACGCCCTCAAGGCAATCTATGCTCCCGCATGCTTCATCTCACATGTCACAATAGCCCGGGGTTCTGACGGTGTCGCCACTCGCCCAACTCTTGATCGTCAAACTGGTCGTATAAATCATGACTACGATGCCAAAGAGGCACAACAAGATATCCGACCACCGATGGAGCTGTGTTCGAGCCACAGCCTTCAGGTGGAGCAATGGCTGGTGGCGACATATTAGCCATCAAGAAAAGATGAGATTTATATATGAAGGGACTACACACCGGATACACATAAACGAGCGGCACGCATGCAAAACTCCCCACCAACGCTACAAACTTATCTAGATCATTGGCGCCGAACCACGCAACGCCCGCGGTCATCATAACCAGGAAAAACCGATAGGTATTCTTCTGCCACTTGATATACGGGTTATACTTTCCTGATCGGGTGAATAGCGCGTTTTCCGTAATCCTGATGGCTGGAAACAGCTGTAGCGGCGTGGAAAGTAAGATAGCGAGAGAGTAGAAGAATTGCACCCCATTGACGAATTTATCGCCTTGAGGCAGGTTGAGGATGACAACTGTCTTTGTCGAGGAACCATAGGCGGCGTAACCTAGTGCTCCCATGCTGATAAAGACGGTGGTGATGATGACCATGACGCCACCAAGGACTGGAGGAAATTTCTCTTGCCTTTTCATGGACTCCTGAATCGGTATGATCAACCCAATCCCTTCAAACGTGAAGATTGCTGTGCCGATGAACAATGTCCAGTCTTTCTCGTTGAAATTCACAATGTCGGAGAAGCCTCCCTGATGGACAATCGTGAATATATCATAGTAATACAGGTAAACCAAACCAAGCAGAATAAGACCGTCTGCAATAAGTGCTGTAGCGCCGAGTTTGCTGATGTCTCGAATCAGTGAAAGCGGCAGGAACACGATGAGCTGCATCAGTATCAAAAATTTGATGTCTATCCATTTCCGGCAATCTGAAACCGCAAGTATGAACGCTTGCAGATTTTCAGACGTGAAGACAATGTAGGCGGCTGAAAAACCAATCTGGCTGAGGACGATAGAGAAGAGAATGATTTCACGCATTCTTGGGCCATATAAAATACCGCCGATATCACCAAACGAACCGTCGACCTTCAGGCGAGTTTTGACTAGCAACACAAAACAGTAGTAGCTCAGAATAGCAACTCCCAGAAGGACAAGATTGCTAAAGAGCATCCCACCATTTTTGAAGGCTTTGGGAAGAAAAAGTACGCCGGTCCCCACAAAAGACTTCAGAAGAAGCAGTACAGCACCCATTGGGCCATTCTTCCCGCTTCCGCCACGAGTCTTCCGCCGACGTTTCCGCTTTCCAGGCGTTTCAGGTTCTAAGAGTGCGCTATCCTCGCCGGGCTCTCTGCTTTCCTCCTCGTCTCCCCCAAAGAGAGCTGGCACACCTTCGTCGTAGATGTCAGAGGAAAAATATTCATCTGGCAATAGATCCTCGTCGTCCTCTTCGAGCTCCTCTCCGGCGAAATGACCATAGAGGCTCAGGAACTCGATGAAATTATTCGTCAAAAGCCGGGGCTGCAGCCTCGAACTCTGCTGGCCCCCATCGTTTGTGCCCTTGCCTGCAGCCAGCGATTCAGGGCTCTGTTCGTCTGCTGCCCGCCTCAGGTAATTGCGTCGGAAACCCCCAGGAATCTTTATATTATTAATATCAAGAATGTCGCTTTCGGGCTCCGGACGGGATATATGGAAGCTCTTGCTTCGCTGCCCCCGGCCACGGCCTCGCGAGTGAGCTTCTGCTTCTTCCGTCCAGCGATAGACCTGGCGTGTCATGTCGCCACCTTGTAACCGTAAGCTTGAGAATTCGTCCTCATCTAGACCTGGTGCGATATCAGGGCCGGGTGCAGCTGATGAAGATTCTCCACGCCTAACAGAAGGGTCCCGACTAAAGCCATCGAAACTTCCTTGACGGTGAGCTGCTGATAAATTTGACGGCTGGACAAGATGTCTTCGGACAACCTCCGGGTTCTCCAGCCCTCCTGTCCAACCTGTAGCTCCCTGAATAGAGCGGGTATCGAACGAGCCATATGTGCTATGCGGGCCACTGGCGTGCAATCCTCCGCCTGCCAAGCTAGGTGACATTGACCGGAGTGGTGGGGTGCTAAATCTCGACGAGTTCCTCGGCGGGCTCGCTCCTCCAAGGCTACCCAGAAACGCCGCAGCAAGCGCAGACTGTCCGGGCCCTAAAATAGAAGAAGGGTCATCTACGCCGGGAAGAGGAGTTGCTGGTCGGGAGCTGGAGCTATCCAGTTGTCCCGGTGTCGGTACCGGATGTGCTTGTGGAGAACCAAATCGGCCGCTTGAAGGTATAGGGGATGCCAGCCTCGCAATAGATTCCATCCGCGATGATGGAGCTCCAGGTGGAGATCGTCCCCTTGAGGCATCCGGAGAGGTAGATATAGGCACGGGTTGCGATGGTGTCGAAGACGAAGGCTCTGCCATGTCTACTAGTGAGATAACAGAGACGTGGGCCGGTTATGTGAGCTTCCTCGGTCGAGCGATGTTTGCTCCCGGAACAGGTTCAATAACCGCCGTAGGCGTATGGCAGGCAGGAGTCTCGAGGCTGGACTCTAAAGATAAGCTTTGAACGTAGAAAATATTATTGACTGTCCTTACAACCGGGCTATCCCAGGGATGGTGTGAACATAGTTATATATCGTGAATATTGTGCTCGGTAGTTAACAAAATGACACTTTTAATGTCAGTCCACAGTTATACGATACGTGTAGAGAGAAAACTAGAGAGGTCATCCCCAAAGAATTCCGTCATGTGATTAGGCTGAAAATTAAAAGTCGCATGAGCCAAATGGACCAATAGGAACTCGCAAGTATCGCGAAAGATATGATCTCACTGTGATTGAAGGCCGGCCAGGATGAAAATTCTAAAGCCGGGGCGCAGGTCAAGAAATCCAATGTCTATCTGTACAGAATGCTCACAGCAGAAAATAGATAAATGTCGTGGGGCCATGGCTTTAACTTAAGGTGGGTGGGCAATCACTTGGGTCGAAGCTTATCTTTAACCCTAATCCGCTCCCGATTTCAAGCAACCCAACTTTGATGAGGTGACGGATCTTAGATCTCAGATAGATCCCACTGCAAATTGGAGGGAATATTGAATTGTACCGTCGTCAATTGGAACAACCGTCAATATGTCGGACTCTTCAGCACACTCCAAAGGACCACATCGGCATAGACCCAACTTCCTAGCCCGAACCGCCACCGACGATGCCGCACAATTGGATCGCCGCTTCTCACTGATGCCTCCTCCCTCTTCGGCCGTCCCGCCAGTAGCGCCTTCGGTGGCGCATTCGGAGCTGCCTGAAAATCCTTACGAACCTCGCACGTCTGGTTCGCCTGTAGCTCCAAGAGAACATACACTCACGAGGAGGGCATTAGGAAAACTGACTGGTGCTGGGGAGTTCAAGCCCAATGATCCTTTCCCAAAAGAACGACGAAAAGGAAGCCGCAGCAATTTGGCTACAGTGGATCCTACGTGCTTAACAATGCAAGATGAGACTGAGAGCAAGGGACAGAGCGTCTCCGCTGCTGGGACGAGAACTGGGGCCATGCCTCGGCCAGTGGGTGGCCAAGGGAAACTAGGGACATTCTCTGGAGTTTTTGTGCCGACTAGCTTGAATGTCTTGAGCATTCTGATGTTCTTGAGGTTCGGACTGATCCTAGGCCAGAGCGGATTTTTAGCCATGATGCGTATGTGATAATCTCTCCTTTCCGCCTACTCTCCTTGCCGTTTAGGCTTCGCAGGAGCGAGAGCGTAAAAAGGATAAGGAAGCTTAGTCAACCTCTTCGGCCCCAAAAGAGAGGAAAATGATTGAATTGGACCTCATTTTTATCCTCTCCCAAACACATCTAACTAACGGACACGGCAGTTATGCTCATCGCATCGTACCTAATCAACCTTGTTACCACCTTATCTATCTCAGCTATAGCTACGAATGGCACCGTTCGCGGTGGTGGCGCTTATTATCTCATATCTCGCTCACTAGGCCCAGAGTTTGGAGGTTCAATAGGCATTGTCTTCTATTTAGGCTTCGTGTTCAACACTGGTATGAATGCTGTCGGCTTGATCGACTGCTTCACTCAGAATTTTGGGGTGAAGTCCGGTGGTTGGTCGAATTTTATGCCCGAGAGCTTTTGGTGGCAGTACCTATTCGCGACTGCAGTATTGGTCATATGTACGGGGATCTGCCTTGCAGGGAGCGGGATATTCGCGAGAGCGAGCAACGGACTGCTTGCTATCTTACTTGTAGCCACCTTCAGCATTCCATTCTCGGCGTTCATAATGGCTCCCTTTGAGGACCGAAAGTTAGGCATCGAGTATACAGGCATCAGCATGGCTACCTTCAAGGGGAACCTTTGGCCCGGGTTTACTAGAGGTGCAGCTGGGAGCCAGCTCGAAGGCAAGGAGAACTACCAAGACCTTTTCGGTATATTATTCCCAGCCACGGGAGGGATCTTTGCGTAAGTGACCCCAGAAGCCACCCTGCCATATTGTGCATCATATTAAACTGACGGTTATCGCTGCCGTAGAGGGGCGAGCATGTCCGGCGATCTCAAGCACCCGAGCAAAGCCATCCCTAAAGGGACACTTAGCGGATTAGCCCTAACCTTTTTCGCCTATACCGTCGTCATACTAGCCATGGCTTCGACTATTGCTAGACCGTCATTTTATAGGGACGTGAACGTGATACAAGATGTGAGGCTCCACTGGCTCCCCATTGAATTAGACGATAGCTAAACGTGCTTGACCGGCTGTAGACAAACGTCTCTGCGGGCCTCGTCCTTCTCGGCGAGTTTGCAACTACTTTCTTCTCCTCACTGATGGGTGTAATCGGCTCTGCCAAGTTGCTCCAGGCCTTAGCCCGTGACAGCCTCTTACCTGGCTTTTCGATTTTCGGTCAAGGCACTGCTAGCGCTGATGAGCCTACCTATGCAATCCTCTTCACCTACCTCGTCGCACAACTCACGATGCTCTGCGATATAAACCAAATCGCCTCTTTTGTCACGATGACCTACTTAATGACCTTTCTTGTTACAAACCTTGCTTGCTTTCTCCTGAAAATTAGTTCGGCGCCTAATTTTCGGCCATCATTTCACTATTTCAATTTGTGGACCGCATTCGCAGGTACCGTTGTGAGCGGGGCTACCATGTTCTTCGTTGACGGCTTGTCCGCTAGCGGCTGCGTTGGAATCCTCATCTTTTTATTTCTCCTCATTCACTATACCACTCCACCAAAGTCTTGGGGGGACGTAAGCCAAAGTCTTATATACCACCAGGTTCGCAAGTATCTCCTTCGCCTCAAACAAGAGCATGTCAAGTTTTGGCGGCCCCAAATCCTCCTTTTCGTTAACGACCCGCGTCACCAGTACAAGCTCATCCAGTTCTGCAACTCCCTGAAAAAGGGCGCTCTCTACATCCTGGGGCACGTTATTGTAGCTCAAGATTTCGGTGAAACCCTTCCTGAAGCGAGACGACAGCAGACGGCATGGGTGAAGTATATTGACTTCTCAAAAGTTAAGGCGTTTGTGAATATCGCAATATCCCCAACCGTAGAATGGGGCGCAAGGAATCTTGTCCTAAGCGCAGGACTAGGCGGAATGAGACCCAATATTGCTATTGTTGGGTTCTACAATCTGGATGAGTTTCGCCGGAGTCAACCGCTGATCGACGTACCTCCGCTACCACGCAGAACTACAGCGGAAATCACCGACGCTGGTGAGGGCTATAACGCGAAGCCTGCGATAAAGGGGAGCAAGGATGACAAGCTGAAAGGTGTACTTCCAACAGATATGTGCCGGACAGAGGGTGCCTCCAGTGCAAAGAGCTATGTCACTATCTTAGAGGATCTGTTACTTAGACTGCAGATCAATGTTGCTGTGGCTAAGGGATTCGGGGAGCTCGAACTCCCGAATGAGCACAAAGGTGACAAAACAAAGAAATATATCGACCTTTGGCCAATCCAAATGTCGGCGGAAATTATCACTGATGGCGATCATAACGCAAACGTGCTAACGACTAACTTTGATACGTATACTCTCATTCTTCAATTGGGGTGCATTCTCAGCACAGTTCCGTCTTGGAAGAAGAACTACAAGGTCCGAGTCGCAGTCTTCGTCGAATATGAGGCTGATGTTGAGGAAGAGCAAGGTCGAGTAAAGACCTTGCTTGACAATTTGAGGATCGAGGGAGAGGTTTTAGTCTTTTGGCTAGCTTCGGGAGATCTAAAGACATATGAGGTTATTGTTAATGGGGCTAGTCTTGACAACTATAGCGAGGGAGAGGCAAATATCGATAATCTCCTGAAGGATGAGGAATGGTGGCAAGAAGTTCAGAAGCTCAGGGGTAATCGTGGCCCTGTGGCTGCTGCTGAAGAATTGGCTACAATAACTGGATTTGTTGACGGAGGAGTAGCCTGGCCCGACCCATCATTGTCCAAAGATAGACGATCCAGTAAGTTTGCGGGCTTGAGAAAGCTTCTAAGGAAGCCAAAGAGGAGGCATACCATGAGTGGGTTGAGCAGGTTGGGCCTGAGTATGGGAATGAGAACGCATAGGTTGCATCCTCAGCTGGTTAAGGAACACGCCAGTCATGGAAGCGCTAGTGAAGCATCGGAGAGTGATACAGATGTGTTTTCGAGTGATGATGAGGAGGAGGAGGAGGAGAGCACGAGTGAAGATGGTAGATTGAGCCCGGCAAGCGAGAACGATATCGGTGATCTGGAATTCGAAGATGAAGACGACCATGTTCCCGAGATCAAGCCGAACCCACGGCAGATGATGCGGCGACAAAGCCTTGGAAGTAGCCTAGGAGATCCAAAGGCGTCGAAGAAACCAAGCTTAAGACATGCAGCACACCATAAATCATCGTCTCCGCGAGATATTTCACCAACAGCACTTGACCGGTCCATCACCGACCAGGCAACGAAAAAGGAGCTCCAACCGGGAACCCCCAGCTCGTCAAGGTCCCAGACACCGCAGAATTCGCAACCTCAATCGATACCGGCGACACCTAGGCACAAACCAACTCTCTCACGGCATTCGTCCATACCAAAATTTACCTCAAAGCCCGTTCCCAAAACTACCATTGCACGGGAGGACGGGCCTGGACCCTCCATCATGTTCAGCGACACACCTTCACCGCCTAGAGACCGGCACCACCAAATGTCCTCTACTACACAAAATGTAGAAGACAGCGATACCACATATAGCCGTCAACAAGAGGACAATAGTGACCCGCAGCGCCCGCAACCGGCCACTGGCTTCCCTGCCCAGCAAGCTATCCCCCTGAGTTTCAACGACCTCCCTTGTCGTGCTCAGCACCTAATTCTCAACGAACTAATCCAGGTCCATTCTTCCGATACCGCAGTTGTGTTTACCACACTGCCCAGCCCTGTCGAAGGCACTTGTCGCAGTGAGGATGATAGCATCGCTTATCTGAACGACTTGGAGGTGCTTTGCCAAGGCCTGCCCCCGGTACTCCTGGTGCATAGCAATAGCATGACCGTTACGACGAATTTATAGAGCGTTACTCAAGATGCGACACTTGGGGTTGTGACGTCCAGTTGGATATACGAAAATGGCGAGGAAAAGCCTTTCCGCTTGGATTTCGTGGTGTATTTCTTTAGCATGAAGACCACAGCAAATTGGAATGTATCGATCAAACACAAGAAATGAAAGCAAATTCATTGAACCGTCCGTTTCTGCAGTCGCGTGACTCAAACCCAGTGGCCGCTTATTGCCTCGGGTCAGACCGCAGACAAACCAGAGATATCCCAGAGAATGGCTACTTCACGACTACATATATGAAACCCGTTTCTATATATATCATGGTGCGACAGAAGTGTTTGCGGTTGGCGAAAATCGCGATGAGAACGTACTACTAGATACTAATTTTCGCTTCGCCGGAAACACTTCTGTCACCGTATAATAATACCAGCGACGGCTTTGAAGCGTCCCCAAAATACACGCACGGCTGAGGGCCAGAAAGACGCAACGGGTTCATCCTTTAGATGCCACCTCGTAGAGGCTGAGACCATAGCTCATCGACCACCAGCAGGAGGCTACCTACCACCCGAACCAAAAACAAATTAAAAGCACCTCCCTCAACTTTATACCCGGTAACCCAGCCCCCTATACCTACCCGGCGGGTCTAAGAGCGAGGAGATCTCATATTCGCCCTCACCCTCTCAAGCAGCTCCTGTTTGCTAGCATCTCCGCTTGGCAGAAGGCCCCTCTTTTGTGCATATATGCCCGTCAGCGTCTTCACATTTAAAGCAAGAAAGTTGGTAACGAAAAAAATCTACAAGTGGGTTTCAATAGGTGAGTAGAGGGGGCCAGACCGCATGGAGCCAGCGTCTCAGTTCCGCTATCGACCACCCCTGCGGATCGCCGGCGGGGTCCGGCTCTGTTGGGAATATGTCACCGCCCCAGATAGACCATGCTGCCACAGCTGTGACGAGGCCGGTGAATGCTGGGTACCAGAAGTGGTATTAGTACAGCCCACAGTGGCCTGGCCAGTGCATCTTTTGATATTTACCGAAGAAAGCACTCTATCTCTTGATTAGTTTCCGATGCTGGGAGAAAGAGGAGTGTAAACATACCTTTGAATGCATTGCTCTATCCAGAGGCGTAGGCATGCTTGTTTCCCTCACCAAGTGTAGAGTTATAAATTTAGGAAACTTGTTAGATATAAGAGTAACTTAGAACTGGAATGAATGAGATTCAGGAGTCACTCGAGATATATGTTCGTTCACCCTCGAAGACGTCCGCAGCAGCCATACAGCCACGTGGCGTCTTGCACCGCCACGCCTTATCATTAATCTCGTGACCCACAAATCCATCCTTTGAATTTCCCACAACACCAAAGTTTCGCAACGGAGATCTAAGCTACCGACCCCTCAATCAACCAACATGCCTAAGGAAACTTCCGATATCAAGCAGTTCATTGAGCTGTGCCGCCGCAAGGATGCGAAGTGTCCGTCTATTCTGCCTCACTGTTTATATTGACTGGATTACTGACTATTGTAATAGCTGCGAGAATAAAGGTTCGATTGCACAACCTAGCAATGCACATCCCCATGGCGGATGTCCGTGAGCGCACAGACAATTAGCTAATGGTTCACCCTTAACATAGAAAAATCGAAAGACGAATGTCACGAAATTCAAGGTCCGATGTAGCAAGAAACTCTACACACTCGTTCTTAAAGACAAGGATTCCGACAAGGCAGAGAAGCTAAAGCAGAGTCTACCGCCAGGTACATACAATGTCTGCTAGATATGCTAGGTGGGAAAGAGGAAGAGCTAACTTGGTCCTGTGTGAGTAGGTCTTGCACGAAGCGATGTCCCGAAGAAAAATCCGAAGGGCAAGAGAGCGGCTTAGGGTATTGGAGAGGAGCTGTTAAGGGGATTTTACGTCGACAACTAGAGATGGGCTATGGGTTAATGCTACATGGCACGTTTCCGGAGTGTGTGAAATAGGCACTTTTGTTTTCTTTGAGCAATCAATCGATCAAAATAAAAGCTGCTACTTTTTTTCTCCTAGCGGTCTGCTACGCTACTGAGCACTTGGCACTGGCTATGCTAATCTTAAAGATGTGCTTGAAAGGTGCCGATGACTAAATACAAAGGAACGCATCTCCCTATCCCTGAAATACAACACTTTACCCACCGCCCCACCACCCCCCCATCACCCTCCGAAAACTACCAACGGCATCAGGGGCGCGTCACAGCTACAGACGCCCAGTCAGCAAAACCTCCACCAGCCGCCCTCAAATGACAGGACATCACCAGCTAATCCACTCATAACGAGTGGGAATAGTTAAACCAATCAGCCGAGCGAACTGAAAAGCCACATTGAGTCTATAGTCGCTACTAATGACGAGAGGTACACGACGAGTACGAGGTGGATACTGTTGTCCTTGCAGCGCTCGGAAATCTCTCACAGCTAGTCAGAGATATGGATCACGGTGTGATATGGGTGCATCTTCTAATCGCTGAGGGGCGCATTGCGAAGTACTTAATTTCCTTTGGCTAGCGAGGGAGGCACCAGGGGGGGGGCCTCGTCATCCATAATCCGCGAGAGATTGAATCACAGGAAGTGGCTAGCTAGGCCTGTTGCGCGCCTCCATGGGTTGCCACGGTGCATCGAGGCACAATGGGTGGCCAATTGACATATTCTACCAGTACTTATTTCCATTGCTAACAGAGCACGTCATAGCCACTGCATCCTTTCCGGCCTTCCAACTCAGAGTCCTGAGAACGATCGTGGCAATAAAGGGGTAAAAAACCGAAGCCACCAACAACCGCAACAAGACCGACTACTATAAAACAAACCGGGATCCACACCGGCATGTGAGAGTCGGAGAAGAAGAAAAAAAACCTAAGATATGCGGTTTAGTCAGAGGTGGTAGTGGGCAAATATATTCGAGAACCGTCGAGCTATAGTTATATACACAGCACATCCGCGGTGCGTACCACCGCTCAACCGTCCAAAACAATCTGAACGCCCCTTTCAGATTGAGGCCTCACTCCTCAGCCCTGGAAGCTCTTCCAAAGACCTCTTGATGATGTCCAGCGACCTTCTAATCTCGTCCTCAGTAATGATCAAGGGTGGTGCTAGGCGGATGATATTCTGGTGCGTCGGTTTGGCCTGTCTCGCCGGTTAGGATACGGCCTTCTACTTCTACAGCAATGATACTCTGGAGTGTGATGGGAATTCTGAACTACGTACCAAAAGGCCGTTCTCCTTGAAAGCCATGCACAAGTCCCACGCGCTGCGTCCACCTGCCTTACTCTCGTCAATAACAATAGCATTCAGCAGTCCCTTCCCGCGGATAGTTCCAATCAGCGGACTATGTAAGTCCCGCAGGCCGTCACGGAAAAGATGACCGAGTCGTTCGGCGCGCTCGACTAGCCTCTCCTCATTCACGATCTCAAGCGCACGGATAGCGACGGCGCAGCCCAGGGGGTTGCCACCATATGTTGACCCATGAGTTCCAGGTTCAACAGTCAGCATGATCTCCTTGGAGGCTAAGACGCACGACACAGGATACATTCCGCCACTGATCGCCTTTCCGAGGAGAACAATGTCGGGCTTGATTCCGCTCCACTCGGAGCAGAGCATCTTGCCAGTTCGGGCGATGCCGGTCTGGATCTCGTCACAGATCATCAACACATTGTGTTTCTCGCATAACTCCTTTGCTTGCTTTAGGTAATCATCGTCTGGAACCACAATGCCTGCTTCGCCCTGAATAGGTTCTACAAGGAAAGCAGCGGTCTTGGAGCCGTGGGCCTCAAGAGCGTCACGCAGGTCCGGGATGTTGTTGTAGCGCAGTGTACGGTTGGTCTTTGGACAGAAAGGTCCAACCAGCGGCAGGTAGGGGCCATAGTTATCACGGGATTCTGGGTCTGTGGACATGGAGATTGCTGCAAACTGTACGCGATCTCAGCATGTAAAATGGTGATCTTGAGAGAATTGAAAAAAAAGTTCTGTTGCATACTGTTCTCCCGTGGAAATTCTCTGAAACAGAGAGCACCATTGCTTCACCCTGTGGGATCCTCTTGGCCTTGTAGCCCCACTTCCTCGCAATTTTGAGGCCCGTCTCGACGGCCTCCGCTCCCGTGTTCATCGGTAGTACCATATCATATCCAAATGTTTTGGTCACAAACTCGGCGAACCGCGGGAACACATCGTTGTAAAAAGCACGACTACTCAACGTCAATCTGTTGGCCTGCTTAACAAGTGCCTGTATGAGTTCCGGATGGCAGTGGCCTTGGTTGACAGCAGAGTAGGCCGAAAGGAAATCCAGGTAATGGTTGCCTTCAGGGTCCCACACGGAAGTACCGTTGGCGCGGGCAAAAACGATTGGCAGGGGATGATAGTTATGGGCAGCGTATGTGTGCTCGTTGGTCAGGGCCTCTGCTGAGGTGGAAACATGATAGGGGTCAGAAGTTCTAGGGAGGGGGGATGTGTTGGAGTCATTCGCGGTCGTGCCATTTGCGGACGGTGCCATTGTGACGGCAGTAAGATATTTAATATGTGCTTTGGTTTATCAGTTGGGTCTTCAATTATGATGCCAGCCGGGGAGACGCTATGATTAAATAAATAGTTAATTGGCACTATGAGAATATCCTTTCAAGCCTAAACCTCTAAGTGCAAGCGTATCCGGCGCTGGTATCCGGACCATTGCACCTGACCGCGTCACTCTGCAGGGCTCGCGCCGAACTGCTTATAGAGCTATTCTATGACCAATCGATGGTTAGCTACCGACTCGACCTGCGCTTAGGGGATACGCCCAGCATCAACATTTAGTGGGCTGTCAGAGGCCCCACAACACTCACGTCACTGGCGTCACTGGGCGAGTTAGATGCAGGTGTGAGAGCTGCGTCACCGCTAATCTCAGTCTCAATATCTGTAGGGTGAGGTTAATTAAGCGTTAAGGCGATAGGCCAGTGGATAAGCTGGAGCTGCCCTTGGTTATCAGCACCCTGGTCTGGTTCGTGGGGTCTTGGTGCGGCTCTACGGAATCCGCCGACCGAGCATCCCAACCAGGTAGGTGCTCGGGGCTCCCGACCTATATCGTGGACGCTGTTCGATCCCGATCATGACTCCGCCACCGCAAAGCTACAATGGAGTTGCGCTCAGGGGACAACAGCGGGTCGGTCATCCTGCTGAAACATTCTCATCGCGGAACATCCTGCTGTTCATTGTTGCATTCCGCATCCTGAACTCGCTATCTCTTCAGACATTTTTCCAGCCTGATGAATACTTCCAATCGCTCGAACCGGCATGGCAAATGGCTTTCGGCAAGGACAGTGGGGCGTGGATTACCTGGGTATATCCGTCTTGATATGTATTTTTCGGATGGGAGCTGATTTCTACATTCGTGTTCGCATATATAGGAATGGGAGCATCAATTGCGATCGTCCATCCACCCAACTATCTTCGCGGGAGTCTATTATATATCCTCAACTCTAGCTGATCTGCTCAAGGTCTCTTATCACACTCGAGTAGAACTTCTACTAGCAGCTCCGAAAGTGACACAAGCAGCCATCACCGCCTTGGGCGACTACTACACCTGGAAACTTGGAGAACGGGTATTTGAACCAGGGAGCCGGGCTGCATGGGCTACTGTATGTAGTGAGAGCAACACCGCTTTCAGGCATAATCAAGAGCATATTATCTCGGTTTGTGCGTACGCGGAGAAGGACAAATTGCTGATGTTCAACCTTGCGTGCTGTGAGGAATCGTAGCTTGCATTGACCATTTGCAGTCCATGGCAGTGGTTCTGCTCCACCCGCACACTGTCAAATTGCCTCGAGGTGACTCTGACGATTATTGCGCTGAGCCTATGGCCCTGGCATTGGTCGCTGGCCGCTACACAGCGGGATGAAAGAGACGAAGCTGGACTGAGGGTTCCCAGGGGGGGCTCCGTAGCTGAAAGCGCGGATGAGCTGACGAGGTGAAAGATATTTCTCAACCTGGAGTTCTTCCTTGAGGGTAAATATGGCTAATGGTTGAGATTGTTGTATAGGTTGAGGCGATGTCTGTTCTTCGCGGCTTTAGCGTGTATCCTTCGCCCAACAAATATACTGGTTTGGATAAGTGTTTCTCCCCCTCTTCTGCTCTACGCAAGCCGCAGGGAGAGGTTCGTACTATATCGCGAAGTCGCTTTTTGTGGGTGAGTAAGACTCTAATCAACTGCAAACGGCAAAATGCCCCGATCGCGAGCTGCTTACACCGTCAAGGGGTCTCATTCTCGCGCTATCGGTCCTCACTGACAGGTTATATTACCAAACCTGGACGTTCCCTCCTTTCCGCTTCCTCTATTTCAATATCGCTCAATCGCTTTCCATCTTTTACGGCAGAAATGACTGGCACTATTATTTCTCGCAAGGCCTTCCGCTGCTCCTAACAACAGCTTTACCATTCGGACTCCTTGGAATCTGGCGAACTCTGCATGGTGGCCACTTCATTCGCCTTCAGTTAGCCGTCACTGTCCTCTTCGTCACTTTCACTCTTTCCCTGATTTCACACAAGGAAGTCCGCTTCATCTATCCCATCCTTCCCGCATTGCATATTCTCACTGCCGAAGCACTCGTTAGCACAATATACCCATTCCAGCATGTCTCTACATCATCTTTACATTCTCACAGAGCCCCAAGAATAACTCAGCTTTGGAAATCTCTTCTCTCCATTCTCTTAGCCGTCAACATTCTAATAGCTCTCTACACAACCCTAATTCACCAGTCCGGCGTCATATCAGTCCTCACATATCTCCGCAAGGAACATGGGTCTAGAAACACAACTACCACCATTGGCTTCCTCATGCCCTGCCATTCGACCCCCTGGCGTTCGCACCTCATCCACCCCTCCATGCACGCATGGGCGCTCACCTGCGAACCACCCGTCAACCTTGCTCCCGCCGCTCGGGCCGCTTACCTTGATGAAGCGGATATCTTCTATGCTGATCCTGATTCCTTCCTGCGCACACGCTTCGCTCCACCACCACCGTTAGGTGAGAAGGTACGGACGTCAGCGGAGAAGAAACAGTGGCCCGACTACATTGTGTTTTTCGAGCAGCTGCAGCCGGTGATGGTGGGCGTGTTACGGGGAAGCGGGTATGCGGAATGTTGGCGGGGCTTCAATTCCCATTGGCACGATGACTGGAGGAGGAAAGGAGATGTGGTTGTTTGGTGTTTGCGAGAACTGTGAAGGTCGGCTTTTGAGATGGAAGGGTCTCGGATTTGCTCCGAGAAGTATATGATTGTATGAATTCATGTAGAGCATCAAGCTCATCCACAGTTTTCAGTCCTCTATTCTATTGTATGGTTAATAGCGTGTGTTACTAAGACATATGAGGTTTTTTCTCCCTTCCTTATAGATACTACTAAGATATTCTTTCCAGGCTCGCCTTGTTAGTCGAGCAAGTAGCTAAGCTGTAAAACTGGCGTGTGCTCGGTTAACCAATTCGGATCAAAGGCTGTTGTGACGACGACATGAAGGGCTTCGGCGGCGTTCAAGTTGAATCCCTTCTGCCAATGGCAAAGGTATGCGTAATACCACCAACACATCAACACGGCCCCTGCACGGAGCATACAGCAGCCATAAACAAAACGACACCAAATTCCCCACCCCACGGCTAGGCTACAACTAAAACAACCCCCCCAAAACCCAAACTAATCAAAAGAAAAAGTGTAGCCAATACACTTTTCGATTAACGAAGGAAAGGAGAAAGAAAGATATAAAAAGAAATAAGGATTAAAAGGGGGAAGCGAGAGGGTCAACCATCGCCATCTAATAATCCAACTCTCAAACATTTTAGCGTCTCTTTCGCACATCCCCATCTTTTTCTCACCCCAAAACGCAGGTACACATCTCACCATCTCCTCGCATATATGCATGCACATATATAAGTACATAAAACCACACCTAGTCCCGATATTAATAGTAATAACGACGACGATAAAGCCGGACCTAAAACACCCGAGCGCAAGCCGCAACCCACGTGACCAACCAGAGTTACCCGGCCCCGCTTACCTAACCCACCACCGCCTATAAAGCCCCATCCCCGCCCAACTCCCACCTTTCCCTCCCCATCAAAAAGCCCACAGAACCAAGCCACGACCCGCGCTCTCTCTGCTCACCACAGCGCATGGTTGCCAGGATCCGCCCCCCTCCCCTTCGGGGGGGGGGTGCGTCGGATCCGTGGTTCTGGAGATCAAAGAAGGACCCGGAAAATAGGAAGTTCACCTCCCAGTCTTTGGGTCCCATTTGGTTGGGGCGATGGGAGGGTTTTTATTTTGAATGTCGATGATGGGTGTACAAAAAAAAAAAAAGAAAAAAGGAAAGGGTAGAAGGGAATTGTTTGGTTGTGATTGTGGTCGGGTTGTGCGCTTATACTTATGTTTTATTACTGAGAGGATGGATTTTGTTTCTCCCGTTGTCATCTTGGGATGTGATATGCTTCGCTCTCTCCCATCGTGGAGATCTCTCTACTTAATTGCCCCCATCCCCCCACTACACTTGCCATCCTACGTGCTTTCGGCGTCAGATCCGAGAAGACTTTGTCCTTGATGGAAGAAATACCTTTCTCTCGGGTATGACAGCTAAGCCTTGATGAACCGTGATGACCTAAGATCACAATCTCGCTCGTCTCATTCTTTTATGACAGCTCTTAGACAATATTGATCGAAGTCCGTAAGACGGGTTCCGGAACCACGCGCACGCTTCAACGTCAAATGTCCAGCCCCTTCTCCACACTCGTCTCTAAGTCACAAACGTAGACTATTCTCGAATCTACAAATGGCCTTTCTGTGAGATGTGTCCGCAGTATCAAAACCTAGTTCTCTTCGTGTGCTAGCCGAGAACTAAGATCCTATATGATATGATTACATGCAAAATAAAGAGCTACTGATGATGAGGGAATTCCATGATAGGCGGCGCCGAGTTAATGTGTATCTTCCAACGACTTGCAAGAGAGAACGCCGGTGAAATGACTTGAAGAACGCCCAAATTATGAGCCCTACTTTCCGAAATGTAAGACGAAAAAACCCCATTACCCGAGGAGGGCCTAAACGGTGGCCACTGGATAGCAAAATTGTGGCCTCAATATTGCTATCGCTGATCAGTGGGGATGATCAGTAAGGAGGCTCAGATAAAAAAAATATCCACAGAGGGCCAGAGCTGATACGGTAGTCGTAGTTGCTCCGCGGATGGGGTGGCTTTGTTAATAGCTAGGCTTAGCTTTGACCTAATAGCATGATCCATCCGGCTCGGATTATGATATCTGCACGCGTTTTCGGGGGGCAAACCGCCGCTTAGCCATTGAAGGTTGGAAGAGGAGGCACATGTTGTGACATGAGAAAAAGAGGAACCCGAAATCCGTAGAAAGTGGCAAGCTGCTTGGAAGGTCGATGAAATATTATGACGCGACTGCATAGAGTTAACTCGTCAGTATCAAATCAGAATATTATCCTTTTGCGAGTAGACACTCACCTTGTAACGACTGCACTCCTACACGCTGGAACGTTTGTGATTACCATCTCCAATCGGCCTTGTCTCGTTATTGTTCTTCCACACGCCACCACCGACGGCTCGCGATATACCAACACCGATGCCAACAGCAGCGGCAACAACAAGCAAAGCTATCAGGATCTTCATGCAAAGCTTTTGTTTCTTCGTCAAGCCTCTCATCGGGTTGCACATGTCTCTCTTCTTAGCCTGTCTCCTCCTTGCTATCAGAGTGTGTTTGCCCGGCCAAACGGAGCAGTCCTTCCGAGGCGTGTTGTGGCATTCAACTGACGTCTTCCCGATTCCGCATTCTAGGTCAACCTCTTCACTGCTGACGATCGGTTTCATCTCGCTCTTCTGAACCTCAAAGGAGTAACGCGTCGTGGGATGGCAGTAGAAGGGTGAAGATGCGCATGGGTCGTTTGAGTCTCCCTTCTCTAAATGTGATGTGGTGGGAGTAAGAGTTTTCGTGGAGTCGACGTCGTCAATTGTTGGGAGCATTCCTTCCGTTGATCGTCGAAATGATTGCGGTTGGGCAACACTTTCAGGCTTCCGAATTGGTGAGGTCACCACCTCTACGACTGGCCTGTCTTGGGAAACCATCATAAAATATTCCGATGACCCGATCGAAGAAATCTTCCGAGCTGAGAAACGCTGGAACGATGTTGGTTACTTAGGAAATTGGTTGAGAAAGAACTCTGGCGAATCAATAATGAAAGCGCGTAGGCTATCCAAGTAATACCCCACGGAGAGATGCCGCTGCCACAGCTTTCAAGCCTCGGGACGTTACTTTTCACGTCCGGCGGTGCTTAGGCCTCGAGGCGTTGAACGTCGAAGAGACCTAGTCGAGGAGCCCGGGAAATTAGAACCTTCAAATCTCTCTTAATCAGAACTCGAGGAAGCCGCCGGCGTACTTGCCTGATTCTCCAGAAATAACACGGGAGGCCCTTCCCGTTGTGCTCGGCTACGGCAAGGCGCAACTCGGTACATTCACCAAGCAATGAATTGGATTCGAGACCCGACGGCAAAGTGAAGAGAGAGGAAATTATGAAGAAGTCTTGAGCTAGTATGCACCACTGCGGGGGCGTTGAGATTTTATGTAAAGGATTGTGGGATAGCGCGGCGAGGATGGGATAGTTGGAGTGCTAGTCCGAGTAGGTTTTTCCCTCTGCTGACGAGCGGCGAAGTGCAGTCTGCAAGATCCTGCTTCGAGTAGGGTAGACACGTGAGCCAAGGCTAACCGCAAACTGTCACGTCAGGCACCTCTACTATATCCGACACATTTGACGCACGCAGATGCAGGTATGCTTGAGTGCCGGGTTTTCTGCCCTCATCAAAGAGAGATTCCAGAAGCCGGCGAATGGGCCCTGATTTTGGGTGCCGAGAAGTCAAGGAGCCTCGTCACATCCGCTTTCATGGCAAGTAATAATCCTACGCTGTTTGTGCTAACTCTCTTGGGATCTCGTCTGCGTCGCCTGTGCCAATGGAAAAAAGGGTGTGTTTCGCACTATGGTTCCGTGCAGAGGATCTCGCCTGCGCACCACCAGGGTCGCGGTCCATCTTCCCTGATCCCAAAACCTGTCAATCGCGATCAGATCGCCTAGACCGCAAAAGGAAAACAAAAAAGTAAAATCGCCGTCAGCCGAGGGCTCCATTTGCCCCCAAACCGCGCGTCTTTCTCAGGAGTTCCTAATTTTCAGTCTGAATCAACTATCGCTCTGTTGGACCAATGGGCGGGCCGCACTTGGTGGATCGAAGATATTGCCACCCACATCGCGCCGAGACAAAAGAAACTCGCGCATGTTTGCGTTGCTCAACCGGGATGCAGGCCGCGCAATTCCGCTGCAAGGCTCACGACTGAGCAGATGCAGGCGGTAGCCGTAGTCACAAAATCCCGTTGCATCTGGGGTAGAGGGACACATAGTGCTACCGCCCTCCACGCATACCTGAATGGACTTTTCAAAATAAAATAGAATAATGGTTTTGAGTTTTCGTTAATGTCTACTCCGCAGAGTGCAGAAGACCGCCATGCCTGGTCTATCCAATGCTATGTTCATCTGAATATTCGTGAAAATGTCCAATCATCCCAAAACTCCCAAAAACCCCATAGGAAAAAATAGCTAGTTGGGTGGACGAGATATGCGATGGATGATAGATCCTGAGCCCTTTCCTCCTTTCCTATTCCACCGCGGATATGCCACTTTCGTCAAAGAAATTCTCCCGTTTGATGCCGCTCTGTTCGCACATTCCCCGGAAGGTCCCGCCTGGCTTGTCGTAGAGCTTTAGCGGGCTGTCCAGCTCAACAATCCGCCCCGAATCCATCACACAGATGCGGTCGTAATTGATGATAGTGCGGAGGCGGTGCGCTATGCACAGGAGAGTTTTGCCTTTGAAACCAGTCGCGATCGTGCGCTGGATCTTCTGATCTGTTTCCATGTCCACCGAGCTAGTCGCCTCGTCGCATATTATCACGCGACTATCTAAATGATTAAGTATATGTTAGAAATGCATACTAAAGTGGAATCGTTGGCGTTTGGAGGGGATGGATTAATGGAATGTGGGGTCATTACCGCGAACCAGTGCGCGTGCCAGGGCCATCAGCTGGCGCTGACCAAGACTGAAATTCAACCCTTCCTCTTCGACAACCCCATCAAGATGTATCCTTCCTGGAGACTTATCGTCGAGGCCGGCCTCCTCTGTGACAAGGTAGCTTTGTCGTAACGCCGACCATAGTTGCAGGTCAGAGTGCTCACCGAAGGGGTCAAGATTTGATCGTATAGTGCCCCGGAATAGCGTAGGGTCCTGCGGTATAATCGCAAGTCGAGATCGCAAATCATGAAGGCCGATGCTGCTGATGTCTATGCCATCAATAGTGATAGAACCATCGGATAGCTCGACGAGCCGAAATAGCGTAGTCATGATGCTAGATTTCCCAGCACCAGTCCGGCCGACAATTCCAATGCGTTCACCTCCCCTTATGTGTAGATCTATTCCTTGGAGGACGAGAGGCAGGCCTCCCCTATACCTCATCTGTACATTATCAAATACAATCTCTCCGTGTTCCGGCCATGATGGGCGAACTTCCCCGATATGCAGCGGAGCCTCCTCTTCCAAATGGGTGCCATAATAGTGAAGGCGCTCCGTCGAGTTCATAGCATTCTCCACTTCAGCAAGCTGTCTGACGGTAAATTGAATCAACTGCACGATGGAGAGGATGTACGATAAGACCAGGCCGGCGGTGCTCGGCGATACGTTAAACCGCGAGGTCACAACGAGGATCCCTGTAGTCATGACAAGCAAGTTGCCAATAGCATCGAGTCGTACACTGAGCCATCTTTGATTGCCATAAGTTAGAAAGTATGCACTGTCCATTGAATCAATTGCGTCCCGAAGGTCTTGTATGAAACGGCCTTGTAGGCCATATGCCCGGATACAAGCTGTACCAGACAACGCCTCTCCGAATCGGGAAAACACAACAGATCGCAACACAGCTTCATGCCGTTTGACTTCGCGTGCTGACGCTCGATAGTAGCTGGCCGAGAAAACGAACATCAAGAAGAGTGGCCCTAGAGCAACGGCGAACTGGACATGATTAGCCACTCGCCCAGCTTGTATCAATGAATACCATCTACGTACGAAGTGGAAATATACGATGATCAGAATGAAGACAGCCACGATCACTATTGTGAATGGTCAGCAATATTATGGAAGGGGGAGGTGTCGCATACTGGCTAAAGTCAGAAGATACATCCGCATCGCGTCCGTCAGGTTATTGTCCATGATATCAGTGTCCTTCGAGAATCGATTCGTGATGCGGCCCAGTGGCGTCGTGTCAAAGAACGACATTGGCGCCCGCAGAGTGCGTCTCATCGCACGATGGAGCATAACCTTGCTTGCGGTTGTACCGGCCACTGCGAGCACTATCGAGTATAAAAACATGAGAAGCGCCTGAATTACGCCCAAGGCCACATACGTGCCAATCTAGCCAAAGGTTAGTTTGTCCTGCCCAAGGTAGAGACCCAGAGACGTACATATTTCCCCATGGACAAGTTCCATTTGTCCGACGTCCACCATGATAACCAAAGACTCGTTGCAATATTAGCGCACTGGGAGAGAATTAAAAGCCAAATCACTAGGGGAGCATTCAGTGTGCTGCCAGATGCGGAAATGTATGCCCCGTAGACGCTCCACGGTACGCTCTCGACGGCCCGCTCCTCGGCTTGCATCAGGGCTGCGCCACGTTTCTTCTTCAACTTCTTGGGGTCCTTTGTTTCTTCTTCTATGCCATCTTTGTCATCCTTTCCCTCCTCCTTCTTCTTCTTCTCCTCTTGCGATATTGTTGCCATCATGTTCGAAAAACCTTCATTATGTGTAATCAGATTCTCGAAGGTGTCTATTGCCTCAATTTTGCCGTCTTCCAGCCAGATGATTCGGTCGCATCTGCTAAGAACATGAAGCTGGTGGGTAGCTAAGATCCGGCACTTGTCTTTTAAGAGCCCACATATTGCGTTGTCAAAGATGTGGCGACCAACATGTGCATCAACGGCAGAAAGTGGGTCGTCGAGAAGGACTATATCAGCGCCAAAATAGATAGCTCTTGCGATGTTCAGTCGCTGTTTTTGGCCGCCCGACACTGTGATCCCGCGCTCCCCAATCTCGGTTAGGTCTCCATGGGGCAGCATCTCAAGATCCGGTTGCAGAGCACAAGCCTCGATGACCTTAGAGTACCACTCAGCGTCGTATTCTTTCCCAAAGAGGACGTTGTCCTTAACAGTTGCATTCTGGATCCAAGCGTATTGAGGACAGAATGCTCGGGAGGCGCCCATTGTGACTCCCCCTTCAGTCATCCGCATGTCGCCCGCAAGAGCAGCCAGAAGCGAGCTTTTGCCAGAACCAACCCGTCCGATGACTGCTATAAGTTCATTTCGACCGGCAGAGAAACTCAGATCGTTGAGCTTGAACGGTTCCGGGTCGGTGAGCGTGGCCGAGCTACCCGCACAATCGCTCCTTATGCTTCCTGGTCTATCAGCATTCGTGGTCTTAGCGGCCTTTCCAGCACGCTTCTCTCCCTTCTTTGCTACCTTTCGCTGCTTTTTAGTTCCCTTCGCATCCGTAGCATCAGGAGTGGTTGCTCTTTCCCAGGTAAAGGAAGCCTCCTTCGCCTCAACAGCATTTTTACCTTCATAGTCCCAAATGAACTCTTCTTTAATCTCTTCGGCCATGAGATACTCCTGGATACGACCAACCGAAGACCATGCATCAATGACCTGACCAATGACCATCGGGAGAAGCATAAGGGGCATCCTAAGGGCATTGAACAGGGCCAGCGAGGAGAATATGGGCGCTGGGTCGAGCACATGCTTTGATAGCGAGAATGTGATGAAAGATAACATAGATGCAAAAATAGGAAGTGACTATAGGTGATTGTCAGCATTGGTGGATTATCTCCGGGACGCCACCTTTCCTTACCATGGAGACAGCGTTAATAGCCATTCGAATAGCCAAGAGTACCTGTATCGCTCTAATTTCCTTTTTCCGAATGTCGCCCAACCGCTTGAGGAAGCTCCTCTCCCAGCCAAAGTACTTCACGAACCGAACACCCTGTAAGATTTCCTGCGTTAAGCTAACCCTCTGATCCGTTACTTTATTAATTGCACTTCTGCGGACGAATAGGGACCGGACAGCTTTGGTCAATATGGGTGCTCCGATAACAAGGAGAGCGAACCCCGCAAGAGCGCTGTACGTCAGATTCACTAGCAGAAGTGTGAGCGTTATGAGGATAGATATAGGTGAGGTCCAGATGAGGTGAAATAAGCCGGAGGCTTGGTCGATTCGGTAAGTGTCGGTCCCCATGAGATTGACTACTCTTCCATTTCCCCAGCCCGTACCGTCGTTCTGAGCGTCAGCATCCTTATCAAGCCGTTTCTCCGGTGCATCTTTCTTCCCTTCTTTATGAGCGCTTTTATTCCCAGATTCCATTTCGGCGTCATTTCCGCCTGCTTTGGCACGACCCGAGATCTTCATCGACTTTTCGAAAATAGCTGCAATCAAAGCCGCTCTAGATTGCCCACCCACCATCATCCCTCTGTAGATGAACTGGTTTGTACCCAGACTCTGCAATGCCTGCATCACAGTAATTCCAAAAGCGAGCCCTAGGCCCTTGCCGACATGCGGCCCAGGAGTACCATGCGGATTACGGCTGGCATAATAAGCTTCTGTTGAAAATTGAATCAGGTAACGAAGCGCAAAAGGAGAGAAGACTTGGAATATATCGGCACAGAGGCGGCAGACGCCTCCAATCCAGAACTCGAACTTGAAAGTTTCGTGCATGGCCCACAGGAGAGGATACTTATCACCTCTGGCGACCCGTTTCTGAAAGGATGTTTGAAGCTTCCCGGACATCGCTTCAACGGTTCTATTCGGATTCACAAGCCATATATCGTTCAGTTCTAGTGGTCTCATATAGCCAACCTACAAGGCCACCATGAGTTAACAAAAGTCTGGTGGTGAAAAGATTTGGAACAACAAACGCCGTAGACATACCCTCATCAGTGGAGCCATCCATTGGAAAGTGATAATGCTGAATAGCGACGCATTATACTCCCGCGAGACACTCCGCTCCTCTGGAACTGGCGGTCTTGAACCCCATTTCAGCGGGTTGAGCTTCTCGTACCATCTTCTCTGACCCTCGAGATCGCTCTTCGATGTAGTGTCCTTCTGTTCGCTGTTTTCAAAATACGCAGTTGAGTGCGTTGTTGATTTTTTAACTGGTTCGCTGATCTTCTTTTCAGGATCATATATGGAGTCACTGTCGCTCTCGCCCAAACCAGGCGATGCTGCTAGCCGAGCTGGATCCGTCTTCTCGTCCGCTGCTGCTGATGGACGTGATCCTTTCTCCTCATGTCCCGGCGCTGACATGGTGTGAAGGATCTTTTATGCCCACTCAGTTCAACATGGCGCGAATTACTGAAGGCTCAGAGAGTGTAAAGTAAACCCGGATCTGCTTGCAAATCCATGCAAAAATCGCTGTCGGCAATCTAAGAATCCGATGCCGAGAATCCCTTTGATTGGTCAATCCCTTCAAGGTCAAGGTGTGGCGTTGTAAGCGGGTTGAAGTCGAGAAGAGAACTGATGCTTAAATCGATAACCCGGAAGGCATGAATATCCTTCAAAGCGCGAAACTGCTATCGAGCGGTGAATTGAAGCTGGCAAGGCTGGGTGGAAATAACCTTCCATGTCATTGGACTGGTGCGATAGAATGCAGGCCATATTGCTCGTGCCGTGTGATCCGGACGCCAAAAGTCGGCGATACTAAGTTCCGATGCGCCTAGATCTAGTTTCCTGATTCTGCGCCTCGCAATAGGTCTCAGGTTGACTAATAGAGACTTTAGTAGCCAGCAAGAGGCGCGAGAGGTGCGAAAGTCTCGCTGTTTCTCTACACTGTAAATCAGTAACAGGATGGGATGGATCATCGCATTTCAAATCGGGTTTCGTATCCCTGCCCGCTTAAGTCTCCGATCTTGGCCTACGTATCTTACGGAGCCTCAATATCGCCACTGGTTGGATCTTCATCCGATATGCGATGCGGATATGCGGAAACTGATGCGCCCAGTCAGACAGAGTGTCTTAAACTCCCAGCCCCGGCTCCAAACGAAGGGTGTTCTTATATGAACCCCCGTTCTCACGAGATGCAAGGAGCCTATGGACTCGCTTCTACAGTGCGACCCCGTTAGTAATCCAAGGATGTGCATTGGAGCATTCACCACTCTAACTACCACCTTGGTCATCCCCGCCGGTTCACTCAGACCGCAGACACCCCTTAGAGAATTCTACAAGCAAACAGAGCGCCCCTTTGTATTTTATGTCCTCAGTATCTCCGCTGTCTCCTCCATCCCGGGGTGGATCTCTGCTCTTTTTTCTCTCTGTTGCGGATTGCTCAAGTTTAGTCATCAGCTAGAAGATCACTCCCTTCTTCCACTTCCTCCTCCCATTATTCCAAATTTTTTCTTGTAATCACTCCCTACCTACTACTCAATAGCCCTTTGAGCCCTCCATTGCGCTCCGCTACTGAAAGAACGCCCATCCGCCTCCATGAAGGCCTTACTCTTGAGTCCGTTCTTCGCCATTGTGACTACCTCTGTCTTAGCACGTCCGTCGATACCTCTCTCTTCTGTCATGCGTGCCGCCATCTCTGCCACCGACCTTGAGCGTGACCCAACCGTAATCGAGGTATCGGCTACGGCAGCTTCTAGAAACGCTCGGAATGCTGCAGCTATCGAATCGAACATCTGCATTAAAATCTACAAATTCGATTCGTTTACCTCGACCGCTGCCTGGCCGGCCTGCGCCCTGTTACAATAACCATTACGGAGGCCTATACCGGGACCACCCCCACAGCCACTGATGCGCCTCCGGTAGCTTTATAGCTATCGTAACAGCCTGCTCAGTGCGCGCCGCCAAACCTGCAATGGTTGTCCTCACGGTTCCGTACCCCGAGTGCCTCCATGCACAGCAGGAATACTACTGTCACTGCGGAGTCATTTGCTGGGGATGCCATGATCATGTCCTTAGCTTCCGGTTCACTGTCTCGGTCATGGGTATGGCTGTCGTCGGGATTCGGTTTCTTTAGGGGGCTCTTCAGAGCTAGATCAGGCAATAAGGACTAGCACTTCTAGTCGTGCGGCGATTCTGGTGTGCTATTAGCCACCTAAGAGTTTCTTTGTCGGTTAGCGGTACTGGGCTTTAGGAGACGGATCATTTTTTAGGATTTGGTTTACAGAGTGTCGGCAGAGGTATCTAGCTCAAACCTGAGTTATTCCTATTAAAATTCTTTCTATCTTTCTAGGCACAAAACATAAACCGAGCGTGAGATATACAAAGGGATTTGTCGGTCTTTATCCGCTGGGGCGCCACCCTAATGATAGCTAGCACGTTGGCCTACACCTTCAAACAATATTCAAAGGCTGGATAAAGCCCTATTGTTACACTGAAGCAAATCCGCATCAATGGGCGAATCAGAAAGATTGGGAACACAAGGAACAACCTTCACACAATGCCCGCCCAACAACAGCACATAGCACTTTACTCGAACAGCACCATAGAAGATAGCCTATAAATACGGTCCCAATTCCCCGGCAAAAGGTTCTCTAAAATCGAGCGACTATCGAAGCAAGGATATTGAACGCTAAATATAAGACGCCATGGACACTCTATTTTCCCGCTATCGAGATCCTTCCACAGGTCCTCATTACTCTGATTCCTCCGTTGAGCTACTAGCCCGTTTCCGGACTGGAAAGGAGCGCAAAGGCCACAGAAAATCCAAGGACCAGCGGAAGTCCAAGGACCGGGAGCTTCTTGAGGGCGATCGCAGCAGCATCTCGGGGCAAAAATCATCGGAATTAAGCTTCCACCAACGCGTGCTCCGCGAAGTCAAGAGGTTCATCGAAGATTACAAGGCTGAGCCCATGGAAATGTCCCTCTGGGAGTTTTACAAGAACTACAAAAAAGAAAGGGAGCTATTCAAGATGTGGATGCAATCGAGAATCCACAAGGATCAAAAAAGCCAAATATCCGGCCCGTATCCTCTTGTACCGGATTGGAGCGGTGCTGACTCCAATGCAGATTATCCTGACGACCGGCCAGATCCCACCCAGATCGACGGTAGGGGCATCGGGTTCGGTGGTAACTTCCAGTCGACTAGCCCGTACGCTCCATGCGGAGGTGAAGAATTCGGTATGAGAGATACCATTCCCACTCGCACCGGGCTCAACCCAACGACAAGGGAACCATTCAACTCCCCGGGTGAACCATCTCTGCCCGCTCAACGAAAAGGTGCCTCTGCATCGACCCTCTCAGCGTCCTCAGTCTACAGTAGAGACATCTATGGTTTCTGCTACGAACCTACTCATACCAACTTTAACCGTGGAGTGTGCAGCGATTGTAGTGGTATGCTCCCTAGGCCTCCGCTCCCTAGAGGTAGGTCCTCTAATGCCGACTCCATGTGGTTTGATGAGGAAATGCTGTGGGAGGAAGCCAGTAGGATGCTCGGAGCGGATCGGGAACCCTGTAAACACCACGGCCAGGAACCACGATACGGAGTGACGGAGCCATCCCCTAAAGAGGATGTCCCAATCGTCTACTCTCCCGAGCCCGAGTCCGGTAGACTTCCGCAAACCAAGATTCACGGTTCTAGCAAATATAGAATTCACCGCAGGCCCAAGGCACGGCATTCTGACGGCACAAGGGCTGGGTCCCACCAAGCGTCCACTACGATCGGGTCAGGTACAAGAACGAGAAATAATTTCGAGTTCGAGCTTGACGATGATGACGCTGACGAGTTCGATCTCGACGACGATGAAGTCAAGCCAGCTCAATATCTACTAGAAGGTCAGCCATTCTGATTTATCCCTCGTGCTAGCATTTCCGCAGCCGACTCTCAGAGAGTAAACAATTGTTCTGCCCATGAATTTGAAAACTGGCATTTCCACTCTCTAGAGAGGGCAAGATTATTCTACTGATGAATTATGAAAACCGATCCGCAATACAGCTTTTAATAAGAAAAGCAATTCGAGTAGCCACTAGCATAGTGACCTTTTAGTAATAAACATTCTATTCCCACAACCGCTATCCGTCGTTGAAAGTTGCATCCCTCTTTCGTGACCAAACGCGTTAACAGTTGTAAAATATGTAGCAATCGTTTGACCAAAAGCTGCTAATCCCAAACTAACGACAGCTTTCCTAAAGAAAAGACCGTAATTTGAAACCACAGGGGGCCCCCCGTAAAATTTGTTACCGAAGAAAACGAATGGAGTTGAGCGCGCAACCATCGAGGAAAATAACATATTGATCTCATAAAAAGGAGGAAACAAGTTAACTCCGCAAAGTATTGACGCTGAGAACAGACTCAAGAGAACCCGGAGAACGAAAACCCGGGGAGTGAGAATCCGGAGAAAGAAATCTTTGGAATCAGCCCAGCAGGCTTTTTATCCTGCGCCGGGTCCCTCGCCGGAAGGATCCTCTCCAAGGTCTCTTGGCGTTTCCCCTTTTCTAAGGCCACCCGGGCATCAGCACGCCGTGTCATCTCCTCGTTTTTCTCCTGGGCGGCACGATCCAAAGATAAATCGCTCCCGGGACGTGGCCCTGGCCCCAAAACAGGCTTGCTCACTAGTTTATCCATATGTTTAACCGCCGACTCGGCCATAGGTCCAACTGCGGGTTCAACCATATGCTCACTCATACGCAGTGCGTTGGACTTCGTGTCCCCAGCCTGGGTAAACTTCCGGCGGAGAGTGCCAAAGCTTCTCTTCAGCGTTGCCTTCACTGACTTGGTAGAGCGGATGTCACCACTGGAGCGAGATCTTGCCAGAGCTTTGCCAGACGAGTCGCTCAGGGGATCCGATTTGGTGCGAACAGGAAGTGGTTCAGATTTGACTTTCGTGGCGGCAGGGCGAACAAATTTAGCACCCCTTGTCCTACTTGATGTTGGCTGGCGATCGACCAAAATGCGATCAGTCTGGTTTCTTGCGCTAAACCGCAGGCTAGATGTACGATCTGGCGTCTTCGCATCCCCTATCACCAAGGCTACTTCGCCTGGCTGCAGGTTACCACCAGGCGTAAGCGTAGGAGCAGTCCCAAATCTGCAAGTGCCACTTCGGATCACGTTTCCGAAATTGCATAGTAACGTCACCGCAAAGAGCGGCAGGAACTTGGTCTTAGGAGAAAGTGCGACCGGAAAGGTACGCTTCGTGATAATGGTAACCGTGTCCTGGTAGGTAGTTATGCTATCACTTGTCTGAGTCGGCTCACCGCGACTTAGACCTAGGATAGGAGATGGTAGTTCGGTGTCACTCTCTAACGCATCCGGCTGCGCAACGTATTTTGGCGGTCCGACCTCAACCTGGTGGTTTAGGATCTGCTCTACTGAGGGTTCGAGACCTGATAACTCAACACATAGAGCCCAACCGTCGTCAAACACCTTCAAGACAGTAAACATGTCTCCAAATCCCATCTCGAACTCGTCTCCTCTAACTGGACTAAACGGACATAAACAGACTACCAGTGACCCAGGAACAATCTTAGTGCTTGTGATCGAATGAAGGTCATCATAGCTCTCTGAAACTGGTATTGCATCCCTAGGTTGCTCCGGTTGTAGGCCCGTACCTAGCCCACCCATCCTACGGTTGTGGCTGTCGAGGGAATTTCTGTTAGGAGACCAGCAAGCCTTGAAGCTCTTTTGGCTAGTGGAATCCCCCGGGGAAGGCGCCAAGTTCAGGTCGAGGACGCTGATATCAGCGTTCTTCGACAGGCTCCTCGGCCTTAGGGTGATGCCTCCGGCTGGTGTTGGTAAGTCCTGGTAGATATCTTTAGAGAGTGGCCAATTTGGGGTGGTGGTAAACACCGGCTGTACTTCCAAAGTTTGGTCAAAGCTATTTGGTATGTTGGAGCCACTCATCAGTTGTTCCTGTGCGGAGATGCAGCGAAGGTATTCATCTGAAGGGCCTAGATTAGGTAATGTTGTGCTTTGACGAATTGTTTGGGCCTTCTGGCCACCCATGAACGTGTCATCACTTTGTAACATACCGTCATCCCGACCACTAACCGCCCATACGGGAGCCCGGTGAACGTACTCCTTACGGCGTCTTCGGTGGATAAACGACCCTGGTGAAGCATCCACATCATCTTCTACATCACTACAATTGGACCAGGCTGATGGCGTAGGTGACCTATCTGGAACGAGAGGATCATCCTGGTTTGGGGTTCTGGAAGGCGTTGTTATCAGAGGCTTCCAGCGAGGGTGGTCTCGCCAATTGAGGTCGACAGGAATCACTTCGGGGTATTCTCGATCTTGTACAATTGGCACGAGCGGGGCACCGGATACAGATGCAGCTACCAATTGAGCTTGAAGATCCGCCAGAAGAGAGCCGGGAGTGAAGCTAGGAGCTCCGGAGGGTGAATCAAGGGTTTGAAGTGTTGCGCATCCGATACCATGTTGTGCTAGTTCGTCATCTTTGTTTAACTCAACGGATTCGTCCGACCATGACGGCCGACGTGTCCTTGTCCGCATCTGGAGCCAAGAAAAACTCTGAAAGCTGAATAAGATCTAGACTTAGGAATGATGATAATACTTGCATTCGTTGGCAAGCTACCAATAAGGCCCGATATGATGAAGCTTAGAAAAAGTGGATGATGCAGAGGAAGACCCACTAAGTAGAGGCTGTGTTCAATACACGAAAAGTGAATCACACATACGGCAGGGGCGACCGTTATTAGGATTAGGAAAGTCCTCCGCACCAAATTTACCACCACAGAAGGTAGCGCATCGAAATGGAAGGATATTTGAGTGCAATTGTCACGACCTCAGGACAGGATGTTGTCGTTTAGACTAGTTTCATGGCCAGACAGCAAACCCAGCCATGATCACTTCGCCCTAGCTAGTACGTTACACAAGAGAAGCCTCTTTGAGATATGTTCGCGGCCTGTCACTAGAGATGATGAGATCAAGATATGGTTTTTGGATTCCCCGTAGCTTTCTGGGCAAGGCTGAGACATTAAACTGAGTTAGTCACCTGGTTAGATTCGAAGGAACTTGAAAGGGGCAAGGGCATTTATTATTTGAAACTTCTCGGCTGATCTGCTGGCACGCAACGCGGCACCTTGCAAGACTGAAGCCGGGTGGATAGTCCTCGATAGCAACCTGAAGCCTATACACAATCCCACGAATGGAGCATGCATGAAAAACCCACCCTTGCCGCTTATATACCACACAAAATCCAATCAAGATTTATCCTCAGCGGGAAATTCCTTGCCAGTCACAGACTTGTATTTATCGCGAACGAAATCTGAGATCCGCTCATCTTTCGCCTGCTCGATTGCCGACTCGTTATCCTGAGGACCTTGATGAAGGATACGCTCTTGGACGAAATCGACCCCTGTAAGAGTGTGTGCGTGAGCATCATGACATGCACGATTGCAGATTTGGGGTTTGTAGCTTAGAACTAGCGTTTGAAGATCTAGTTAATTACCTTTGTCGAGGTAATCCTCGTTCTTCTCGCTCTCCCTTCCACCGCCAGCAGCAGAATTGAGCCTGTCGCCGATGCTGCTCAAGAAGCCACCACCACCGCTGCCTTCGCTTTGTTGCTGGCTGTGCTCGCCACGCTTCTGTTCATCTTGCTTCTGTTCGTCACCACTGAGGATGTTCTTAAAGGCGTCCATTGCTGCTTAAGTTTTGCTTTAGCGATGAGGGCTTCAGCAAGCTGTGGTGTATATTATATGTGCAGCTGAGGAGCGTGAAAAAACTGTGCAAAAAAATGACGTCAAAGTTCACTTCAAGTTTTTTCCCAAATCGCGCAGAATTTTCCAACCATCCTATCAAGATGCCCAAACCGCGCGATGCCTAGAAAACGCGGGGGTTTGGTAGACATAGTCGTACCTCTTTATGTAACCTGTAGCCTAAGAACGAGCGCGCTGCGGGGTGATTTAAGGCTTATCTTATCTATGTGGGGGCATCGCGCGATCTCGGAGATCTCCAGTTAAAAATTCTTCCTTAACCGCATTCCCTACAGATTCCGTGCTCTCCATTGATCCTTTCGCATATCTTTTCTTGTTCAATTGTCTTGGTTTCCCGCTGCACAATATAGATATAGATTCGCAATGTCACCAATCCCCATAACTATCATCACAGGCTTCCTAGGTTCAGGCAAAACAACTCTCATTCTCAACCTAATTCCTCAACTCCCCAAGAACTACCGTCTCGCGCTCCTAAAGAATGAATTCGGAGACTTAGCGGTTGACTCGCAGCTGGCGTCTTCCCAAGCGATCTCTGGCGTTCAAGAACTTGTCAATGGCTGCATCTGCTGTAACCTCGTGGGTCAGCTCGGCGATGCTTTGGAGACACTTAAGAAAGACGTCAAACCTGACCGCATCATCATTGAGACGAGCGGTAGCGCATTTCCAGCAACGCTAGCGATGGAAGTGAATCGTATTGGTTCAGATACTGGCAATTATGTGCTTGATGGCGTTGTGGCAGTGATCGATGTTGAGAATTGGAAAGGCTATGATGACACATCTTACACTGCGAAGCTTCAAGCGCGATATACAGATTTAATCGTTTTCAACAAATGGGAATTTGTGGGTGAAAGGCGTTTTGATGAGTGTTTAGACCGGGTAGGAGATTTAGAAGTTGATGTTGCGTGGGTAAAGTCGGATCGGGGAACGGTGGGGATAGAAGTTGTGCTGGGGGTTGATGGGGCTCTAGCCAGAGAACTTGGTCAGAAAAGCGAGGGCGGAGGACACGGACGCGGGGACGAGACGCATGAGCACAAGCATGAACACCAGCCTGGACATCAGAGCGAGGTGGAAGTTCTGTCCATCACGCTATTGTCTTCGAGTAGTGGTAGTAGAGGCATAGACTTGACGAAGCTGGAGCACCTCCTTTCTTCCGCGCCCAAGGACGAAATATATCGAATCAAAGCCATCTTCTCTTCAGCTCACCCATCTCGCGACAAGACCCTAGGTATAAGCGCAGATACCAATGGAACCGACAATCTCTATGGCCGATATATACTGAATTGGGCGTTTGGCCGTCACAACTTCACTCCCCTGTCCTCTACTGCAGCTCCTAATCCTAACCGGACTCAATTACCTACACCGCCAGAGTCGGGAAAAGCCACGCCTTCCATAGAAAACGAGCCGCTGTTAAGGATGACCATTGTGCTCGCAAGAGACGGGGCTACCAAATGGAAAAAGCGGCTTGAGGAGGGCGACTTTATACTACCAGAGGAAGGCAGATATTCCGGAATACTGACCGTGGAGCGGCTACTATGATTCGCTCCCTGTAATGCATGGTATTAGCTGGTACTATATTAACCAGGGGGTGTCTGCCGGTTGTATCGTGCCGCGGCTAGGGATCCCATGCATCAATGTGCAACTTTTGCCGTTTATATAGGGAAGGAGCCTGTGTGGTGCGTGTACCAGATAAACCGCAGCTCCAGGGTTGCCAGATTTTGGTATCTGCGATAAGATAGCCGATCCATGTCGCACTTGCATAGTCCTAGCTGCGTTTGGGACATTATAGGGCTTTGAGGATCGGCGAAGTCAAGCCTGGGTTATCTCCCTATGATCTATGATCCTTTGGGGTTATATTCCTTGTGGGGGTGATAAGGACGATGGATAAACCAGACTCATAGGTGGCGGCGATTATGTTTGCTCTCTGTTCTCGTCGATCATCCAAGTCCGAGGGTGCACATCTGGGTGACTCCTTTGACTAGCTAATTTTTCGAGCATCACTATATATCCCCATATTTCCTATTCACAAGTAGGACGGGTAGAGTTTGTAGAATAGAAACGCAACTGGCGAAAGGCATTATTTTGCAGCTCCTCCGATTCGTGGAATACCGGCACGGACGCGGGTTGCTTACTGTGCCAATGGGTTGCTCCTATTGGCCTGAACCTCTTCGCGATATATATTCCCATTTGTCTGTTTTCGTTGACATACGGGATGGCCCATACCCAAAAACAATGCTGCAAAAAGCTCATTATCATTCACGGTTATTCGTACTAGCTTTCCTCTCTAACATAGTCCCTGGTGTCGGTGTCCCCAAACCCGCCCATCTCTCTAAATATTATGTATGTCCTGAAAGTAGCCTTCAAAGAAAGTATACCTCAGGATAGGACAGGAATTTAATGGAAGAATGAGGAAATAATTGTTCGTCTATAGAAAAATTACCTTGCGGCGCTTCTCTACATTACTTTTCACCCTCCACATGACGGTTCACTAATCCATCCATCCCCCGTCTAATCGAAACCCAAGAGAGCCGCCGCGCCGGGCTCGCTTGAGACGTACAAGACTTCATGATTGTCCGTGAAGCCATTGAAGCGAGTGGCTGAGCATTTGGTATACGCTACTCGAACCATGGGCTTTAGCGGGAATTCCCTGTTGAGCAAAACCAAAAACAAGGCAAGGGTATACAAACCTCCCATTTCCTCGAAGTAAATCCAATCGCCAATGTCAATTACCTCTGGGAATTCCGCCTTTTCCACGATAAGATCAATGCCATCACATGTCGGGCCCCAGATGGAATACACGGTAGCGGGACCTGTTCCGTACTTCTCTGAAGCTTCGCTCCCGTGCAGGAAACGTTTCCCACAACGTAAAATGCGTGGGACGGGATGTTGGTGGTCAAACATGATGCTTGTAAAATTTCCGTAGATTCCGTCATTCAGGTAGAGCATATATGCAGAAGTTTGTGTTGTTGCATCCTCGATTGTGCGGCGTGCAATGACGTTGCAAGCAAGAGTGAAGGCAGAAGCGACGTAGTACCGTCCGGGCTCCCCAATGACACGGATATTAGGGGGGAAGTAGTCATCGAGCGCTTGACTTAGCACACAAGCCATAGGCTCGAACAAATCGCTACAGAATCCGCCGCCGACATCGAGTATCGCCATGCTGAATCCGACTTCGCTAGCCTGATCGAAGACGGCCCTGGAGTCCCGAACGGCCTTCAGGAACGCATTTGGATCGCTGGCTCCCGATCCGACATGGAAACTAACTCCCACGACATTCAGGCCCAGTTGCTTTGCTAGCTCCAGCAGACTTCTAGTGCAGTCAAGCGAAGCCCCGAATTTCAAGCTTAAACGGCACAAGCTTGACGTATCATCCGTTGCGATGCGAAGAAACAACTCTGCCTCTGGGAAGAACTGCTTCGTCTTGTACAGTTCGTCAGGGTTGTCGAAGGTCATCTTCCTCACACCCATTTTAGCTGCGTACCTCACATACGACTTGGTTTTACAGGGCTGAGCATAGATGATTCGTGAAGGATCAATACCCATATCAAGCACCTGCTGAATCTCGTTCTTTGAAGCACAATCGAACCCTGTGCCAAGTTCTGCTAGGAGGCGAACGACTTGAGGGTCGGGGTTGCACTTGATTGCTAACACAACCGTCAGGAAGTCTCTGGAAAGAAATCCGAGGGGGATGCCTACCGTAGAATGGCTTCACCCTCTTCAAATTCATCTTCCAGCGGATGTGTTGTCGGTAGACCTCGCCCAAATCAGCCACAAAGAACGCATCCTCATCCCCCGCATCGCATTGATCGTGGTCGATGCTCTCAACGCGGTTCCTGAATACGTCGCTAATTAATTGCTCTGGTGTCTTCGTGCCATCCTTATAGCAATGGGCTCTTGCGTTCTTCCTCAAAATCGGATGAACCCCAGGAAGAACTGCTGGTATTGTTGTTTGAGTTTGGGTAGAAGCGTCAGACAACCGTGCCATTACCAAGCAGAATGATCAATGAAGGTTTTATTTTAATCCGAATACTCCAAAGCCGCGTTATGGAGGATGAAAGCGTTCACACCCGATACCGATTTGGCGAGGTCCCCTCGACTCTTCCTCAGAGAGAGGAAGAACCCCTGAGAACTTCCTATGCGGCAGCTGAAAGACTTCTGTCGGCGTCGGGGGCTGTGTATTCACGCTAAAGAGGAAACGCCCAGGTCCGAAGGATGAGAACAGCAAGAGGAGGTGGAAGGTTGTTAAGGATGTCTCGGTGAGGGCGGGTGGACACAACTTGAAGGGACACTTGGGTCAAGGTTGACGGGGTCGTGTTGCCGGGTTCGCCTTTGAGAGGACCAAAGGCAGTCTCTTAGAATTTGCTTTTGAAAGTGCCGGAACTGATGGAAATGGGTGGTCGTCACGATTAACTGCTGCTCGATATGATTGAATAAACGCAGAAAGATGCAAGTGCGACAACGGGGAGGGGCGAATTATCGAAAATTTCGCGTTCACGCACCGACTCTTTCCGATATCGCTAGGATGTGTAGGAGCGGCCAGAGGCTTTAAGCACAAGGAGGGCGTCAAAAAGAGTGAGACCCCGAATTCTTGGAGGAGTATCGGGTCCAACGTGTCAGGTTGTGGGTTGTGGAGGGGCGGGAGCGGGAGCGTTACGGTACAGGTTTGCTGTGACTGGCAAAAAAAGTTAAAAACTGTGGGTGTCGATGACACAACTTCGGTAAAGACCTTGGGAGCTGCACTAATGGCGTGCACCAGTTCCGATCACCTAAAATCCCTCAATCGCTCAATTCCCCACCCGTCAGTCAGCTCGGAGAGTGAGTTCCGCAGCAGAGCAACTGCATTGAGCCCCATTATCTGCATGCTCGGATGCGTCGAGCATGCCTTGTCCGCATTATGTGATCCCTGTGCCCTCCAAGGGCCAGTTGAACCGTTCTCCCGGGATAGTATTTCTGGTTGATCAATCGGCTCAGATAAGACTATCTAGATGAGGCATTATTCAGATGTAGCCAATTACGATCTGGTTCCGAAAGAGAAGCAATAGGCCGATAGTCCTGGCGTTTGCGCCAGGGTAGGAGCCCAAAAGCCAAGAGTCGCTCGGTTGTTATCCTTTGCTTTGGATTTCCTCCATGGAAAGATTGTCGGGGCGAAAAGCAACGTTCAATATGCAAGGTCCAAATCATATGTTGGGAAAAGCAATATGACCTTGGTTGAATATTTAATGCTGGTCGTCCTGGCTCGTCGTGATTATAGCTACAGCTTGCTCCCAAGTTGGTCTCGACGTTCACGCCGTGGTCGGCTCAGTTGGTCTCGACTTTCGCCTCCGAAAGTTCAGGACTCAAGATTAGGGCGGGGTGCCTCAAGGTGTGTCCTCGATGTCCTTGAGCTGGGAAGTTGTTACGAAGCTGTCGTGGGCTTGGACTTCGAACACCCTGCCAGTGTACACATTGTCTAAACTAGGGGTTTAGTATAGGTTGATACTTTCCAAGCAGCGATCTTGCAGCTACCGAGATACGCAATGCCACAATGCAGCCTTCCGCGTGCATCTAGATACGTGGCACCGTTTTATTGAATTCATATCCTCAGAGAATCACCGCTGTTTCTGGTTTGGAATATGTATATGTCGACGTTCTCCGAATCGTCAGAGAACCCAAGCTCCTCATCGCTGGGTAGAGGGATGGCCACATGGTCATTCTGGATGAATCCAGACTCTGCAATATGTTCGAAAAAGATGGCCTCGCTGGAGTGCCGAACCTTCTGCGCGAGCAGAACCATTGCTCCGGGTGACCTTCTCGCCAGTGTAGCAAGTACACACACCAGCGACGGCATGCTGCTGGGATTATATGTGCAATCCGCTACCAAAATGAGGTCGAACTCTTTGCTAGAAATTGTGGTAGGAAGATCTTTTCCCCAGTCAAGGACCTCGAAATTGATAGTTGTATTGGGTGCTGGGCGAGCTGACAACATGTTCCGTTTGACGACGTCCATTGCTTCTGGCAGGTCGGTCAGAAGCATATCGCAATTCGGTAATGCCTGAGCAAGTCCGAGACCGACAATACCGCAGCCGGTTCCTAGCTCAATGCAATTTAAGCGTCTCTGCTTTGCTGTGGCAAGAGTCTCTCGTAGAGAAGCCACATCAATCGCACCAGCGGTGATACCGGCATCAAGGAATGACATCAATATCAGACCCGCATCCCTGGGAGATATTTATTAGCATTGCCTGGCAAATCCTCCTCAAGTCTCATACCAGATATGGCGAGCGATACTTTCTCCTGTCTCCTCCCAAATAGTCAACGTTTTACCATTTGAAGATAAAAACCTTCTCTCTACCATGCACTCGATGGTGCTTTTACCCAAGAGACACAGGGTCTCGCTCCAAGCGGAGACGATATAATTTCCGGCATTACTTAGGTATTCACATGAATCATCCCCATTCTGGTACTTCGCAGCAATATGCAATTTCATTGGGTATGCTGTGATATCGCCGACATTAACGTCAACAAGAAGATTCCGCATGCCTGCTCGCCATTGATGAACTTTGTAGCCCATCGACTCGCCATCTTTGTCTCGTACTAGATTGGCAGCTATAGTGACATCCTTAGAACAGAAGGACTCGCCAAGATCGGAAGTAATTGTGATTAGGGCGGTGATGGTTGATGAATCTTGCTTTCTGGGATATGAGCACCTTGGGTATTTGAGGAACCTGATGTAACGCATAACCTGTCGATTCCTAGAGTCGGGTTCGAACCAGTTAGGCCCGATGTTCTAGATCTGATTATGTACACGGTATGCAAGAGTTGCAATGATGGGATGAAGTTCGGGGGAGTGCGCTGTAAATATGACTTGGCTGTAAGTCAGGTGATCGACGGAATACGAATCGAGGCTGCGCACCCGGTTTCAAGGAGCTCAATGAACGATTCCGTGATCTCTCCAACGCATTATCGGCGACAGGAGCCCAATTACCTGGTGTCTCACTATTCGCTACTCCCTCTTATCGCGATAATTCGAGGACTTTCCCAGCAGTAGAGATGCTCACCGATCCCCGCATCCGACAAACCTGGAATCAACTCTCCCAAAATCTCGAGTCCGCAAACGAGTCCGCGCAAGCAAACCTCTGGACATTCTCCCAATACTACCTCGCACCGTGTGTCGCCTCGTTGGGCGCTTGCATACGTTCCTGCACCGGGCCATGTTTCCCAGCCCGCGATGAGCGGCTGCGCCGCAATCGTAGAGTGAGGGGCAGGGCTGAGAACAGCTTTGATTTCTACGACGACTGGGATGACGAAAATGACGCGAGCGGTGGAATCCTGGGCTGGGGGAACGATGAGTTGGACAGGTTGCTAGCAGGTTCAAACGCCCACGGTGGAACTGTTGTGGACGGCCAGCCTGGGCGTTACCGGACGATGAGTTATGGGGCACGAAAAGGAGATAGAATACCAGGCGCACGCAGGAAAAGCGCAGTTCCACCTCACGACGGTGGCCCGGATCCAACGATCATACCAAATACGTCTGCATTTGGCTTCCTAGGACGATTGCCCTGGAAGATTGGCGGAAAGGGCTTGAAGTACAAGCCCTCCGCCGCGGATTTACAGGAACATCCTGGCGCCCATAGAGTTACAGAGGAGGAGCAAGAGCCGTTAGTTGAGGATGCCGAAGAGGCCTCGTTCACTGGACGAAAGCGCACCAGGATACGGAGCAACACCGCCAACTCGGGCTCTACTACCGACTCGTTCCGCTCTCGCGGAGACCTCTTCCCAAGCGAAGATGAAGACGACGCCGTCCCCCTGGACGACGAATTCGCCATGGCGCTTGAGCAGCAGCGCCGCCAACACTCCACCGATGAAGCCAGTAGCGGAAAGACGGGAGGGAAACGCCCCTCCCTCTCAAGAACCACAACGTCTCGAACCGCTTCGTCCAACCACACGAACAAGAGGCGGCGACGACGCGGCAGCAGCTCAGTAGTTTCTCTAACTAGTCCCCATTCAGACATTATCCCGGGGGGGGACAACTTCTTATTCCCACCCTCAGTGGCAGATCTCCGCAGGGAAGAGGAACAAGTCCAGAAAGAAGAGGAGCGGGAAGTGGAACGGAAACGCGAAGCGGCATATAAACTTGCCCTGAAATGCGGGCTGACTGTCGAGGACGACGTCGCTTCCATCGAGGTATATCTCTGACCCCCTAAGTGGTAAAAAAAATATATATGACTTATAGACCATGGGCTAACTTATTCGTTCTTTTCTTTCCAGCAACCACTCCACAGACCCAACCACCGATCCGAAGAATCAAAGACACCCCAAGACCCCCTTTCCCCAGCTGTGCACACCCCCGCATCACCATCCCAACTCCAACCTCCAGTCCCAGAACTAGACTCCGCACTCCCCTCACCGGCACCAGAAAAACCACAACCCAACCACCAACAACGAGCATTCATCCCCGCGCGCCTCCCCCACTTCTCAGATCCCGACCCCCCGCCGGCATCCCCGCCTCCCGCTCATTCCGAACCCCCTTAAAGATAGGGATAACGACTCTGTCACCATTAGCTACTTAGCCGTCTTGTATAGAATAATGTCTGTCTCCCTCTCTTTCATCTATTCCTTCCATTTTCTCTTATAATATTATGGGGAAAAAGGAAATGGGATATAGGGTATGGATGTAATAATGAATGAGGGAAAAAAGAAAACGATCATGATACGAATATGGAGGGATTTTTTTTTTCAAAAGAGAAAACCATAGCGAGGATGTTTCTGTTTTTTATTTTTCGAGATGAAAGGCTCTAGGCGCTATGGCATAATTGTCCAAGTCTTAAATAATCCCTGTTTTGTTGATTTTTGTAAGAGGAACGTTGGGGGAGACATTTGTGTAAATGTTTCCATTTATTCTCCCTAAAAGAAGGATGCCGTTCTTTTCCTCAAATTCCTACAACTAGGACAAGTTTTCAGCCGGGGGGGGGGGAATCTAAAGGGATGAGGTAACGTCCCATTCGCACGAAAAATAAAACGGGAAAGGTCACGAGTCTCCCTTATCAAAAATCTCGAACCTCACACTCTCCACATCCAACGTCTCTGTATCTAACAGGATTACCTCGCCCGTCTCCTTGAACCTCGGTACGGCAATCAACCTCACCGTCTGCCCCGCGGGGCCAGATATGAGCGCTGTCTCGAAGCGCGGTTGGTTGCCTACGAAGAAGACGTGTGGACACTCCTCTAGAACGAATTGGTCTTTGTCCTGGAAAGGATAGCACCCTGTGATCTCGTATTAGTACACGCAGTGCACGTTTTTTGGAGAGAAGGAAATGCGGAAGCCATACACAGAGTGTCCGGCGCGGTAGGCGCCACGCACCGCCATCTTAACATTCTCTCCATCATCGCCAATCTATCATCCCCTTCCACATACTTAAAAATATCGTCCACCGGCTGCCCCCCGGTCCCCAACATCCTCCATCCATCCACATCACCCTCCCAAGGGTTCGTCGCTGAGTGAAACCAATCAGGCAACTCAGCCTGTGGCTGGCCTGGCGGGGCAGCATACGCGCGGCTCAGCGGGAACATGGCAGCATGGATGGGTTGTTGTGGCAACGAGACGTTCGCCGGGTCAGTGGCGCCCGGGATCAGGGTGATGGGGACGGATGGCAGGAGAGTCGAGAGGAGGTTATCAAGGTGCGACGTCGGAGCAGGGTTGTAGGCGGAGGAATCGTAGCCATATTTCTTGCTGTGCTTCTTCCCGGCTAGTTCGTCGCGCGAGGGGATCGGCGCGGCTTCGGCTAGGGAGTTACCGGCCAGGATGAGCCGTGATATCTTGCTTACGGCAGCTTGCTCGCTCTCGCCAGACGCTTCGCCGAGAAGCCATTCCATGAAAATGTCGTTGCGGAGGCCCTCGGCTTCGTCACCTTTGATGCCGAGTCCACTCAGAATTGCCACCTTTGTGCCATCGGGTCTCGCCTCTCTCGATTTCGTGCTAGCGCCTTTGGTAGCGGCGTTGATATCATCGCGCTCCCATCGTTGGGGCTGGCGCGGCAGATCAGGGAATCTCATGTCAACGACGTCAAAGTCGCCATTTGCATTCTCTGTACCCATGACAGCGATGATGCATCCCGTCACTAGTATCTCTCCTTCAAGTGCAGCGCCAGTGAGGCGCAGGCGACCAGATACATCCTCCAGCATCATCCGGTGGCTTCCATCCGAAGATATGTATTTTTCGCGAGGTGCAGGGGCAGATATCCAGTGCTGTGAGACCAAGTAAGGTCAGCGATTGGTATGGGGTAATGTATTTCGAACATTCGGTGGTGGACGTACGTCTTTCGAGATGTCATCGAGAATATTTGGTTTCAACGGCATGTCCATGTACACTGTACCCGCAACCCAGCACAGTTCACCCTGTCGCACATCGAGAACCCTCTCCACTCGTCGCACGAGCTCTCCACCGATCTGTTAACCGCCAGCAAAATAAAACACATCAGCCATGCCAATTCAAAGACACACTGTCACACAGAAGCCACGCGTTGAGTAGAATTATCCTTTGATGCATTTGCATGCACTATCACAATCGCAGTCGTCCGTACCTGAAAGCCATCCCAAGCCTCGGCGGCTACATCCTCCACCGACGGTTTGAGCTTTGCCAAGCGCAGGAAATACAAGTCGGCATATTGTTGCTGGTAGTGCTTCTCGGCATCTAGGTGGAAGGTTTGAAGGGGATTGTAGGACGAGGGAGCACGAGCGATGACAGGATATTCACGACCTCTAACCGGTTTTGTTTGGTGTCCAAGTAGTTAGAAATCGCGACAGATTAAAAAAAAAAAAGAAAAAATGGCCCGGATCAATTTAGAAGTGTCCGAGGAAGGGTTAACTAACGATGGATCCCTGAGAAAACCATCTCCGCCATCATCTCCTCGATCGGTGGCCATGGTCGAATGCAATCAATCAGACTGGCCGGTTTCACTCCTCAACAAATTAGAACCGGAGAATGGGACCGACGCCGCATGAGCCGATTAGGGCAAAAGGAGGGGAAGAGCCGCGTGTACATACAAAGCACAGATATACATAGTGGTCTAGAAGCGAGAGGAGCGAGAGGCTGAGAATCTCTGCAACGGTAACATGCTGTCAGGTCCCTGTGCCAAGAGAGAACGACAGAGAACGACAAGGGCGTCCAAAGCGAAGCAGCAGCTCCAACGCCACTGGAGGAGTAGACTAAGCGAGTCTACTGCTCCCACCTCTTGGCTGCGTCGGTTGTCTCACCTGCGCACCACTACGAAAAAGGCGACTTGGCTTGTCTGGGCATCGAACTCTGCTGCCCCGACAACCACGCAATTCAACATTCAACAGCCCATCGATCGGTGATTCACCTGTTAAAAATAACAACATGGACCCGGCCCATTTCAACAAACCGTCGTCACGCACACCGGCAGAGGCTAGGACTCCATCCAGCTCCTCCGTAAAACCTTACGCGTAGCAGACAGAACATGGCTCACCGTCCACAGAAGAGGCGACGTGCGTTGTCTTATGCTGTAATAGTATGTCTCTCTCTCTGTCCGCCCTTGTCACAGCCTAAATCAAACAAGAAAAACGCCACCGACCTCCCACACCAACCATCCAGCGGAAGGAGATGAAAAAGAAGGGGAAAAGAAAAAAAAAAAAACGGGAGGAACATCGCGGTTTAGGATCGGTCGGCATGGAAACATCCATGAGACTTCCAAACCAAGAGAAAACTTCACAAGCTTTTTTTGCTTGGGCTTCCACCATGCTCGATCCATTGGTTGCCACAGCCTCCCCCATGAACTGATAGTTTTTCTTTTCTACAGCGGACATGGAGAGTGGTGCAAGTGCATTCCGAATTGTTGGGTTCGGCTGGCCCTCGCCATGACGGAGCATTTTCGCCCAGCCTTCTTTTCCCGTCCCTGTGCGGCGGCATGTATTGGGCACTAGCGCGTAGCCCCCTGTCCCGTTGCTCAGCAGCGAACGTAGCTGCATGCCTGGCCCACAGATCGGGCGATCTGTTGTGGGTGCTGTTTAAAAAGGGCTCTGCTGCTCTTCTCGGCCTCTTTCTGCTCTCTCACCCTCTTACAGCCGAGCCAAAAGCACAAGGACCATATAAGAGCTTCCTCTCAGAGTCTTACTGTCTCCAACCGTCTTTTGTCAACATCGAAAGTCTCCAATTCGAATCTAGACCTTCAAAAGCCAAATCCTACAGTAATCCTCGCAATGGCATACACCAACACCCTCTTCGTGATCGCCGTCCTCTCTGTCTTCTTCTGCGTCCTGGTCACTGCTCAGACCGCCAGCGGTGGTCTTGTGCCGGCTGCCAATACGACTTCGGTCGCCTAGTAAGCTCATCTTTCGGTCGAAAGTTTCCTTGTACTAATTCGCTCGTAATCAGCTCTGCTCCTACCGCCCCCAGGACTACCTCTAAGGCCGGATCAACTGCCACCGCCAGCGCCGGCAGCAGCGGAACGTCGGCGACTCGTGCAGCTTCCCCTTCATCTTCATCTTCATCGGCTGCTGGTGCCCAAGATGTTGCTGGAATTGTCACCACACTATTCGGTGCTATAGTGGCTGTAAGTTTTCCGAAGTTTTATGTTTGAAATTAGTCACTTGTGCTCAATTAACATTTCTTTAGGCCATCATTGCTGCTTTTTAAATACGCAACTTGTGAACACTTGAGCCACGAACCCGGGAATGATAATAGGTTTAGCGGATTGCTTGCTTTATCTCACCTCACCGATGGGGTAACGAAAGCAAAACATGGAATACGAATGGGGCACTATTTTTCTTCTGGGGCCGGCTGGTGCATTTGCATGGGCAGGTAATTTTTCCAAGTCATTTTTGTGCATGGACGGGGCGGAGGATAATAGGTTAGCAAAACCAGGTAATTCAGTGGATTATAATAGGCTTCATTCTCTGTCGCTGTAAACAAAAATTAGTAGATCAAAGATACGAAACCAAGTTTCTCACTCGGCCCAACTTTCACAAGACGATGACGCCTCGTCCACGTACCTCATCGCCAACAGAACGAGTACGTATTAGGCACGAACCATAAATCATAGACGGCGACTCGAAACTTCAGCCCTCAGATGCAACTAAGAGAGGCTATGTCCGTTCAGCCTCGAGCTCCAAGCTTTCAAGCTTTCACAGCCAGAAACACGTTTATAAAAAGAAACCCGAAAACGGAGGGAAAAAAAAAAAAAATTTTAGGGCCTCCCACAGACGAGGTCCCCTCGCCTCCTCGCTTAAAGCCAAGAACCCCGAGAGAGGAAAAAGAAAAAAAGAAAACATACGCGTTCCGGATTTAACTTTTTCAAACCAGTTTTTCTTCGGGGGGGGCTATCCGATTCCAGATTCTCGAACTCAGGCAAAAAAACCCTTTGGACGTGGAATGTTCTCGTTGATTTTAGCCAGTGTGGTTTTCCCTTTTTTTTTAATATCGGGGATGGGTAGATGGGGATTGTTTAATCTCCCCGGGCGCGAGACGCTCGCGCCGCCCGTCCGTTGTTCTTCTTTGGTCATGGGGAAACGGCTGGAGATTAGGGACGGGTTTTGATGGGGCAGTTTGGGTTGTCGATCTCCTCGCTGGGTCGGGTTTGTTAGATTGGGATTTTTTTTTTTCATCCTGTACGGACACGTGCTTCTCTTTTAGTACGTACTCTGGGTAGGATGCTGGCTTGATGTTTTTTTTTTTTTTTTTTTTTCTGGAACGAGAGGTTGCGATGTCCCCGCTGTCGGGTTCGTATGTTACACCGTTTCAATCGATAGCTCAGACAGAGAGGTCATATACGCCGAACGACCCGGGAAAAGGTCTTTCGTTACACTATCCCACATCCTAGGCACTCCAAGTATCCACCTCATCCCCAAGACACCCACCGATACCACCTCACCTTTCCTGGCGGCGCTGACGTCGTCCAACACACGACGCGTAACTTAGCCTGAATTACGCGTAAATCCGCCCGACAGGCACCAAAAACGCCACGCACAGGTTTCTCCAGATAACATAGCGGGCAAGGGTCCACACCGGCAGGGAAATTTGTACGGCTTGGTGCCACATGTACGAACTAGGAACAACGTCCTCGCAGGATCCTTGGGAACGAAAGAAGCAAGGAAGGAAGAGGAAGGGCGGTTTCCGATACATGTACTCTATGCGAAGCTTTCTATCCCTAGGATAGAATACCCCAGATTCAAAAATTTCTAGAAACCCGGTATCAGATACTTTCGCTCTATGATACAACCTGGCGTAGCTCCTCCACCTCCACTGGAGTAGAAAAAAACCAGAATGTTCTCACGTCTTTAGTCCGCCCGTTCGCACCTCATCCAACGGGCAGTTCTGAATAAGCCGGAGATTTTCCTTAAAAAAAATTCCTCTCCCTCCGAACCCAATCCCGTATCCCCCTCCGCCCCGCCCACTAATTATTCCCACCACCACCAATCCCGCACCCGCGAAGCAATTAAGGATGAAACGAAGAAGCAAGGACCGTAACGCACGTGTGCACGCAGGTTCTGGTAGCCTTTCGCATCTCCTGAACACAAGCGGGCGGGCGGCGTTCAGTGGAAATAAAAATGTCGAGGGGAGGAGATTTGCGGGGATAAGAGCGGGAAGGAGATTCAATTTTATATTTTTTCCTTTTGATCTTGCGCTTTGGGCATTACGTAACCCTGACTTGTGATCTTCCAACAGTGGAGGAGTACTGTGTTGGAGACGTAGCTGTCTGTTCTTAGCAGCGCGTGTAATAGTGAAACCGTATGGATAAGTATGGTATCAATCTTGCGAGGGAGCAAAAAGAGAAGCGAAAACTAATAGAAACAGTTCGATCGAAGTAGGTAAGATATTTTGAGAATTGACGATATATCTTTTCGTCTCGCTACAAATCCGAGGCGAGGTATGGAATTCTATAGTCGTAATACATGCGCCGGGTACGCCATGGAAATGCAGAACTGAGGAACTGAGGAGAGTTAGAGTACATGATGAGTGGACATACCTAGCGATTACCTCCACCTATGAGCCTCCCTTGGAAGCTGCATCGGCCGCGAGAAGCTCTTCCTCACTAACAGCAGCCGGAGCCATACCGAGATCCAATACTTCCCATCCATCATCAGCCTTCACCCATCCACTCGTCTCTCCCAGGACAGCTAGATTCCTTTTGTCCATCCCCTCGACCAAGTACTTTTGTGCCGCCTCACCCACATCTCTCTCCGTAACATCCAACAGCTGCTCACGCCTCGCCTGCGCCATTTCCTCAGTGACGCCCTCAAGAAACAGCGTCATCCCTTCACTGCTCACACTCTTTGGTGCGTCTAGACTTTGGAATACTGAGAGCTTCGCTTCTTCAATGTCCCGCTCGGTCCATTGGCGCTCTCTCGCCCATGCACCAGACTCGCGAACGATCTTCATTGTGTTTAGTGGGTTGGGATCCCGATAGCTGTAGAAGCCGAAGACGCCGCCTAGACCCCGCGAGTAAGCGCCACCGCCATATGCCCCGCCCTTCTCGCGGATCTCGTGATGTAAGTGTTTGTGTGTCAAGAGTTGTGCGAGAACCTGGAGAGAAGCTCCGGCAGGGTGAGTATACGGCACTGTGCGGGTGGCTTGGGCCGTGTAATAGACCTGATAGGGCAGTGGGAAGAACGTTTTCCCATTGTTCGGGAACTTCGACTCAGTTCCCGTCGCCAGAGGGGCAGTCCCTTGCGGTAGACTGCTTAGGAATTGTTGCAGTTCCTTTTCATTGTGAGATACACTTTCTGCTCCACAAGTGATAGCCGTCCTCATCGTGCTCCCGCCCACGATAGCGAACTGTTGTATCGCCTTTAACTTCTCAATCACATCCTGAAGCCCCTCGGCGGGTGCTCTACCCGCTAGCTCGGCAGTCAGTCGCACCTGCGATAATCCCGCAATCTCTTCTTTGAGCCGTCCTTCAGACGTAAGCCCAGCTTCAGCGAACCGCCGCGCATAACCATGTCCAGATTCCGCGATGCTATTTACAGCACCACTTGCAGCACCCTGGAGTAGTTGCCTGATCATGCTCTCTGCTTCTGCACTACTAAAGTCCGTCTCCAGAAGTATAGTCCTAAGAAGTTCGTACATTGCCCGTACATTACGGTCAAGTGCATATCCCGAGAATACGAGGCCTTCCGAGTACGTGCCTAGATCCACCGGCGACGTGGATGAATGATACCCCGCCCTAATTCCACCGCTCTTGAGTTTGATTAAGTCCTCTAGCTGCTCCATGGTTTTATCCTTCGTGCCTAGTCGCAGGATAGCATCTGTAAAAAGCGGAATATGCATCCGCAGTTCCTCTGGCAGATTGCCAAAGGTATTAACTGCGCGGAAGTATGTTAGACCATTGGTAGGCGCTTCGCGCCATTGAACCTTGACATCCCCAAGTTCCGAGTGTCGGACTTCTTTTCTCTCCTTTTGCCGGGGGATGTCTCTGACATGCAGGGTGGGCAAGCAACTCAAATCCTGATTCCTTGCCTTCTCCTGTACCTCGAGGAGATTCAGCTCCTGTCTCTGGAGCGCCTCCTGGGCTTTTCTCTCCGTGCCTGCTTGTTTTGTGATTTCGGCAATCTTTGTGGCGAGACGTGCTGCCTCTTCTGCAGCCAATCCATCACTATAAATTGCTGAAGGCTCCATAGTGAATACCAAGGTCTTATCGTTCAGCAAATATCGATCTAATAACTCTTCAAGATAGCCTCCTTTCGTATACTTTTCTTTAAATGCTGCCACGGTTTCATCCCACGCCAGGGCATCAAAGGGGTCCACACCATTAAACCATCCGGGCTTTAGGCGTTGCATAAGCCCCATGCCAAAATTAGCTGTCTTGTGCTTAAGGCCTAATTCGAGCTGATGCAACAAACCATCTACTTTGGTCTTATCGAATCCCTTTTGTCTAACATCTTGGAGCGTCTTAGCAATAGACTCCCTTACTTTGGGAACGTTGGCTTCCTTGACGCCTGTCAACCCGACAGAAAAGATGCCTCTCTTGCCGGAGCCGTCATATCCAGTGTTCGGACTCCATTCTGGACCCAATCCGGCTTCTATGAGCCCTCGGTAAAATGGTGAACCGTAGCCATCGAGAAGGAGAGATGAAAGTATTTGTGAAGAGAAGGCCTCCAAGATATCAGAAGAATCCCCCATTAGCCATGATGTAGACGTCTTGAACTGCATATCCTTGTCCATTAGAGGGTCAATAGGCCCCTTTAATGTGACGAACTTAGGTCCATCTTCCAAGCTAATAGGATCTCTAATCTCGGTGTCCCCAGCTATCTGTTCAAACTTATCTAGCACACTCCCAATCTCCTTTAGGTGGTCCCCTAGCGGCATATCCCCGTACGTAAATATTTTAGCATTACTAGGGTGGTAATGGTCGGCATGGAACTTCTTTAGCTGCCCATGTGTTAAGTCTGTGATCCTCTGAGGATCTCCTCCAGAGTTGTTGATCGAAGGGAATATGTGGTCTTGGAATTTGACGTAGTATAGATAGCTTGCATCGGACATCTGTCCCTTCATTTCGTTATAAACCACACCTTTGAACACCAGCCTATTGTTGTCCTTGTCTTGGCCCTCCGAACCAGCTTCGCCGGAAACGGCCCTTGATGGATCCTCTGGCCCTATCCGCCATCCTTCTTGTAAAAAATCATCGGCGGTAAGTAAAGGATTCAACGTGGCATCCAGGTACACGGATAATAGATTATTAAAGTCTTGCCGATTTGTAGTTGCAAATGGGTATGTGGTATGGTCTGAGGATGTGAAAGCGTTCATGAAGTTCGAGAGAGATCGGGGAAGCATCTTAAAAAAGGGATCTCGAACAGGATACCTTTCTTGTAGTTAGCCTCTGAGATATAAACGGTAGGACTAGGATAAATGCGTGTAGAAACTCTTACTTCTCGCTGCCGCATAAGGTAACGTGTTCTAGAATGTGCGGGACGCCCGTGTCATCTGGAGGATTGGTTTTAAACCCAATGGAGAAGACATTATTTTTATCATCCCGTGCAACATGGATATATTCCGCACCGGTCTGGTCATGTTGTAAATGCAAAGCCGACAGCTCCAACTCCGGAACGTGCTTCGCTCTCTTCAAAGTAAAGCCATATAGCTTGTCCCCGGGTTTTGGATACTTTGTGAGGTCGGAGACACAAGCATACTTCCGACAACCAAGGTTCGACCGTGATAGCAAAGACGATATAAATTTTCCACTACCTTTCGAAACCCATCTTGGGGAATTGCGGAACATTGCAAAAGACTCGGAGTTTGTAGGGTCGAAGAGGGCAAGCTAAAGAAAAAAATCGAAAACACACAATTATGGGGATGGATGGAGTTGGGAAGATTTTTTGAGCCGCAGTCGCTTATGCTGACTGCATCGAGCTGCTCTCTTCCAACGATTTGACTCGAAAGCAAGCAGTATCCGAAAAAAACAAATCTCCCACCAACCATCACAGTGTAGTCCGATCCCACTAATTGTCGTCGGGAGGCAACAATTACACTCAGAAAATCTGTTGACGGGTTTGAACTTTCCCCAAACCCTCTCAATAAAGATTCTTTCCGGATTCCGAAAACTAGCCGAGAAAATACGTGACCCCAAATTGACTAGGGTCAAAGTCTCCTCCTTTAACGTGAGCATTACATAACGCCCTGCAAAACTCATTCGAGGTGCACAGTCCTGCCTATCTACCTTGATCTACTTTAAGGTCGCTCAAACTAGACTGTGAGGTAGCATAAAGTTATATTTCAAGGTGTCTGGAAGGGATCGGAAGAGCCAGCGACAGCACAACTCTACATCGCGGACCCTCGCTATCTCACATTCGTTCGCCGCAGACAACTTTCGCGCATCGTACCTTTAACACTGGGCCCACCAGCCGAATTGGGACGGTAGAGGTGGAGGGCGAGCTTGGTATCTTGGCTATCAGTCTTGAGTCACCAACTTGAACGGAGACGTTATGGCAACTGTATCAGCTCAGCAACAAGCAAGCCTCACAAGCTCCCGCTCTTCCTCTGTCGTCAATGGAACCTCAGGTCATAGCCAGAGTCACACCGGCCACGCTAGCGGCCACCATGCTTCAACACAATCGGATGCTCAGAGCTCGAACGGAGCGCATTCGAATGGAACGACTGCATCCGCCCCGAAAAAGACTGGGAGCAAAGCAAAGAAGAACGCACCCGACCCATCGGAGGTGCCTAAGCTACTCGCAGCCAAGATCTCCCAGCTTGAGTCTGACCAGGCTGGTGAGAAGGAAGAAGAGGCTGAGATTGGTGAGTACTCTGGAATGTTCTTATCCGAAGTTTGATCATCCGCCGTGAGGGGTTTGATGTGGTCAAGTGAGGCAATTCTTGGATCTTCTGATTCCTAGAGCAACATATTTACACTGTACGAGGGCGGAGGATACTGTGGGGATCAATCACTAACGGAATACTGGCTTGAAAACAGATCGCGAAGTAAAGAAGGCAAATCGAGACCTAGCCAGTTTGCTGTCGACAGCCGAATCTCCTCTTTCACGCTTCGAAACCATTCAGAAACGGTATACCGAGCTGTTATCTGATATGAAACGGCTGGAACGCGATTATCAGAAGAGCAAGAAACGTGCAGATCAGCTACAGAAAGAAAAGGACGCTGGGAAATCTGAGCTAAATAAAACAGTTTCTATCAAAGATAAATTGGAAAAGCTGTGCAGGGAATTACAGAAGGAGAATAAAAAAATAAAGGTACGTTAGGAGTGCTAGGAGGTTAATTCTACCTTGAGGTGTGCTAATTGAACCCGGTCTATGCATCAGGAGGAGCAAAAGAGGCTTGAGGAGACTGAAAAGAGACAGAGGTTGATTCTGGCTGCAAATCTAGACGGAATGGCGGGAGAAGTCAATGATGTCGTGAGCCAGAGAGAAGACACGGGATTGCATAAGCTGAATGTTGAAACAGACGAGCTGTATGTTTAGAAGGAGTTGAATGATTGGTGTTTGGTATTCAAAGCTAACATGGTCTACATTATAGGTTCAAGCAGAAATTCAAATCCTTTATCGACCAGTATGAACTCCGTGAACTTCACTTTCACTCCTTGCTCCGAACAAAAGAGCTTGAGGTCCAGTACAACATGGCCAAATTCGAAGCGCAGAAGAAAGCAGCCGAGCAGGAGGCAGCTCGATCTCGCGCGCTCAGCGCACAGGTCTCGACTTTCAGCCAAACCGAGTCGGAGCTGAGGAACCAGCTCAACATATATGTCGAGAAGTTCAAACAGGTGAGAGATGATTTCCGTGAAGAACACCTACAATCCCTTTCAGCAGAGATTGCCGAGCGTCTTACTGCTGTTCTTACTCTCGTCGCCCTTCGTAATCGGAGCAATCCGGCTCTAGAGGAGGACTATATCAGTGCTCTAAGTACCTGTACTTGTACGGGCTGTCCTTTAAGTAAATCATACAATGCCTCGGCTCCTATGGCAGGACCAGCGCTTTCGGATGAGACTCGCCCGTGCAACCTCGAGGACGAACTAGGTATCACAACAAACCAAGTTTCCGAAGAAAGTCTGCCAGCTTCTATACAACCCCGAGATATTTTGAGGGCGGAACAGAGGAGGATCGCAAGGGAACGAAAGAGGTTGGGGAAAACTAGACTTGTTGATGCCGCTGTCACAGAGAGTGAGTCTAGAATCGAAGTAGAGCTGCTGGACGAGATGTCTGCCTACTTCTCGCGCGACCTGAAGTCCATGACCGATGCAAGGCTACCGGGCCCAAGTTCTGTTGAAGATCCGCCTCCAGCGAGATCAGTTCCTGAGGTTAAGCTCACTACCATCCCCCGGCCAACTCACACTCGAACGGATCAAATGCAATGCCAATGCGATATATGCGGCACAGATCGCCTTAGGCCTGCTTCGGAAAATCCGGGTGACCGTCGCTCAGAGGTGGTGGAGGACAAGACAGAGAATTTTTTTAGGATGTTCAAAAAGCCAGATTGGATTTCATCGATTTTCTCAGAGGCTTCAAAATGAGACTTTCTTCCTAGCGTTTTCTCGTTTTGTTTTGTTCATTGTACGATGAGGTGGTGAGGTTTGGACACTAATAGTTAATTTTCTGAGATCCATAGGTCGAGGATACCCTAAACAATTCCAATGACCTCTTCCTCACCTTTCGAAAGGAGATGGAAGAAATGTCAAAGAAAACGAAAAGACTAGAGAAAGAGAACATCCAGTTGACGAGAAAACACGATCTTACTAACCGCAACATTCTCGAAATGGCCGAAGCGGGTGCGAAGTCCAAAGAAGAGATAGATATGCTAAAAAAGAAGAACGCAAAGCTGGAGAACTTGTGTCGGGCATTGCAACGGGAAAGGAGGGGATATGAACCTGAGACCACAGAACTAGAGGGTGATGAGGAGGGCACAGAAAGCGACTATGATTATGAAGATGATGAAGAGGGAAGCGAAGAGGAAGGCGACTATGATGACGATACGGAAGAAGAGGCCTTGCATCCTAGTGAAGGAGCGCCGCCAACGTTTGGTCCAGTGCCTCCACCGCCACCATCGACAACGCAGACTATTGTCAATGGGAAGACCAGTAGTGGGATTAATGGCGTGAAGCACTGAGAATATGCCCTTGGTATGGCGGCATATTTGTTTAGAGGCAGCTTCCTAGCTACCGAAGCTGCCGTTGCAACCAGAATCTGTAAATTAAATCAAAACCCTGGTCATGACGTGGCTTATACATTGATGCGATTGAAAATACACTGAATAATCGAAAACCAAAAATGTGTCACTAGATGAAGATCCGACCGTTTAAGGGCTCGCGAGATTTCGTGTAAATTTCTAGATTCAGTCAGTCATCGATCCCTCATTATTGACACATTATAGGATGATAGTCAATAAACTTCTTGGTCAGTTGATAAGGAGGCCATTTTGATGGGTCAGATACTCATCAGCTTCTTAAATAGCTATCTCCACCTCGAAAACTTTGCTCGTTCCTTACTGCGAGCATCATGTGTCCACATATCACAGATGGATGCAGGACCAAGTACGCCGCAAAATACTCTTGTGTCTCCTCAGCCTTAAGCCCCGCCATACATCCCACGCTAAGGTTATTCCGTGATAGGAGCTCCAAAACCTGACGGCCTCCGAACCTCTGACACTCGAAGAAGAGCACACAATGCAACGTAGCTGGCAAACGGATAGAGATAAGTTGACCTTCATCATCTGTTTACACTCTGCGGCTTCTAGAGAGACAGGAGAAGATATGATTGGGGATGTGAATCTGTTCCTAACGAATGGTGGGGGTAGAGATGGAGATGAGGGTGTGGTGGGTGAGGTGGAGTTAATGATTGCTGAGGAAGATATGCGAGGAAAGGGCTTGGGTAGAGCCGGGCTACTAGCTTTCTTGAAGTTTGTTACTGAGCATCTGGAAGAGATCCTCAAAGAGTTCCAAGGAGGCGAGAAGGGCGAGGAGGAGGGACTGGAGTATATGAGAGTTAGGATCAGTGAGGGGAATATTAAGAGCATTAGGTTATTCGAAAGCCTGGGGTTTCAGAAGATTAGAGAGGAGCCAAATTTCTTTGGGGAGGTCGAATTACGAACGAGGGGTTTGACGGTAGCACGTGTAGATGCGCTATTGGAGAGGTATAGCATTGCGGGGTACCAGGAAATTGAATACCGTGGACGTTTGGGAAGTGTGTAGGGGTGAACTAGACTACCGTTTGTTGGTACCATGGAGGTCCGGAGCAGCACGACTGGAGGGTGTGAAGGGGCCACACTATGTCTGCCAGCAATAGCTAGACATAGTAGATATTAATGACGGGCCCCGGCCATCACTGTGTCTGTACGTCGGGTGGGGCCCATGGGCAAGCCTTAAGAGACCTATGCGTATACACAAGAATGAGACAAGTCTCGATCGAGCTAGTCTGGTTGAATATCCTCCCAAACCCTCAGCAACAAGATTCTTATTTAATTCAAAATAGGGGGATATAAGTACAATGGACGCCTACCGTTATAGCATAAAGGTTCAACTTTAAAAGTGGGTATTTAAATAAATAGAATAAAAAGGGACATCAAGAATCGAACCCTCCTCCTTCCGCCACCGCATAGAACACCACCCCTTCCCCTTCACCCTTCAAAAAGGCCACCCCGATATCCAAATCAGACAACCCAACAACCAAAAACCTGCCCCTGAAAACGGCAAAAAAAATCGATTGCCACAAGGAGGCTAAAATTCGCAAAGCAGCTGGGTCGCGTACCGGTTTTCCCTTCTTCAACGGGGCATCACCGTCGAGGCTCCACCGCCAACCCTCTTCCTTCGGCCTTATTTCCTGTCTTTGTGGTCTTCTCAACACATACGCTGACATATCCTCAAGTGGCCTCGATGAAAGGCAAAGAAACCTAAAACACCACACATATCACGAAGGATGAGATACGAATGTATCTATCTCAACGTTTGTACTACAGAAAGTTTGTCCAAGCCAGGGTAACATTTGCTGAATGGATAGAAGTAAATGTGACAGGCAATTATAGATCCATCTAAACAAGCATCTTCCAAGGGGAGCTCTAGTCTAACTTGCGCGGACACTTTGGGATTACGTAGTGTTAGCGATAACAGTTACCGGAACCCCACGAGCTGCAAATAGATGTTAAGCAAGCATGGCATCTTAGTGCGATAGGAGATAGCAGAGGCGCAGAGAGCCGGACGGACCCAGTATAACTAGCAAAAGTGACCGACTCAATAAAAAAACGCCGGAATAACTCCACCCGATGATAATAGCAAACTCTCCTGCTATGGCCACAAAGCCGAGGGACTTCCCTATTACCCCATCATCATAATACCCATATGCACCCACCCGTCCGCATAAGCTGCCCCTCGCATTACCTCCTCAATTGGAGCACCTAATGGCAAAACTGCTCCGTGTAACACAGGCCGAGCCAAAATAGCCGTTCGCCGGCTTGGAAATAGGGATGGGAGAAGAGTGTTGAGGGCTGTTCCAACAGTTCGTGGCTCTCCTGGCATTATATTTGCGTTAGTGACTATGCATATGGTTTAGAGGGGGAGGCGGGGTGTGCCGACTAGCTGATAATGATGGAGTAATGAGCGCCTGGACCACCCTTAAAGACCCGGTAGTTGAGTTACTCCCGGGATCGGTAGGGAGGTAGATCTTTAATGGTATATGACGAAGATTACTGCCTGGCGGGTTTAGGAGTTTTTGGTTTACTGCATTAAAGGGAGCAAGATCGTCTATTCCAGTTATTAGCATATCGCTAGGGGACAGATAGATAAAAGGGTAAGTACGGTTTTGGACGGATGTCCATAGCTGTGTGGAGTCCTCTTTGGAAAGAGACATGATGCCTTTCGCTGTAGCGTTGCGCATATAATCGGCCTGCGGATACACGAAAGGTACATTGTTAGCTCTATTCTACCAGTTCTCGAGAACAAACGTCTTCTAATGGAGCCCGCTCATTTCTGTAAGGGTAGTTTAGGAAATAAGCATACTTCCTTCACACTATTAATGAAAGCATCATGCATGACCCGCCCATCATTGTCAAGCCTGACAAGCTGTTCATCCGGCCAATCTGTGAAATGCAACTCCAGCTTCCAGGGCAAAAATGCAGATATCTCATCGCCGCTCTCCTGTCCCGCACCACCGCCCCCCTTACTGTTCGTAGGATCCGCACCCGAGAAAAGATCATAAAGTAGACCAACTGGATAATGCCACTTTAGCGGCACACCTTCAAACGAGAGCCAGCCATCGTGAGCAGGTACATCCGGCTGAATCAGAAAGGGGGTGAAGAATGCCTTTAGGCGCTCAAGTAGGAAAGGGAAGTAGGAGATACGGGGGTAGTGAACCTGTAGGCAAGCACCTCGATTAGCCTTGAATGAACTGTTTGAGTGGAGACGGGTCACGCACGAGATACAGGTCAGATTGGTCGAAAGAGCGGCATTCTGATGGAGATAGTCGGATCTCTAAAGGGAGAGAGCCCTCCCAGATTTTCTTCTGGATTATGTTGATTTCACTAGAGTTGCGAGCCATTTTGGAATGAAACTCTGCTCGAGTCAAAACATAATCACAAAGTTAGGGTCGAAAAGCCATTTCAATCTAGAGATTTGACAAGACATTCCCTGAGCTCTCGAGATTCAAGAGCCGGACCAAATCCACTTCTTGAAAGGGAAACTTTTTTTTCATAAAAATTCTAGAGGTCGTGCATTCAATTATCCCGACTTTGTGCCTTATGTATTCTCGTCGCTTGTTTTCGGGATCAGCCATCCTTAGCCCTCCGAGCCATTTACCAGCTTGGAGTAGCAGAACGCCTGTCCTTTATCCGGGAGCTACCAGGGGATACCTATGGAGCAGCTTTTACGCATCATCGCATGACGGCCTCAGCTACCAAACATGAGCCTTCCTCCAAGTCACGTTTCCGACGGTCAACAACCGCCGGCTCTCTTTCCTATGGGGCAGGTATCATTAAACCCGCGCAAGAGGCCGTCAGATGCATCGCCTTCAGCCCCAGGTCCGACGTCTACCGGCGAAGCTCTCGGCCGCATGCAATCCGGTACCAAAAAGCGTAGAACACAGAGACCAGAAGAGAGACCGAACTGGGTTATCGATAAGGAAGATAGTTGGGTGTTGGATCTGCATAAGCTTTATGGATCTGTCTGTGGGATATCTCGAGGGCACGGCGAAGTGGCGAATGGCCAGCTGGGAGATCTTGCGGGGAAAGAGCTGAACGGTGGATTGGTAGTGCTCTGCATCCTTGGGAGCACTACCGTTCACTTACGGGCACTGAGGTACAATCCCATCACGTCACCTCATATTATGCTCTTACGGGTTTTAAATTGGGTCTTCTAGTTCACTGTCTCCTTCTCTTTCGGCTTCTTATCCGACCATCGGCATCCTCGGGGTTTCCCTCCATGCATCCGTCCTTCATGACTATCAGTTTCCTATCGTTCATGACTCTCCACCTAATATCACACCTGCGCTAGGGCTTCTCCATCCCCTTGGCGGAGGACGAGAGGCTCTCGATGCAATTGTGGTACTAGATACTTGTGGCAGGCGGAGGATGGTTCTACCCGTCGGATGGGGTCAAAGTCGCCATTGTACTGTGTCAGACGAACTATTGAGGAATACAATGGCGAAGCTGATGGCTAACCTTATGGATGGGGTCCGGTGGCTGGACAAGGAGTGGCAAGAGCAACGGGAAGAGGAACTTGAGGAAATGGAGGTTGACACGGAGGGATGACGCATAGTTTGGTTGTAATCTCACCCGAAACGAAACACCGGTTGTATATTGTAGATCTACATTCACATTCAGGTCATATTATATCACCAATAAGACCACACGCCTTCAATACTACATAGTAGAGTCTTTCGGGAGCACGCTGTGAAAGCAAACAGTGCAAACAAGCAACAATCTGCTTCCAAGCACGTGATCTGAGTATCCTACAGTACCAAACTTTCAGAATGCATGACGAGCTTGAGCCTGTAACTCCTATATCATAGCTTCCTTTCTAGTCATAATTGAGCAAGATAGGGGAAGTATAAGTCAAGTGCATAAGTGGTTAAGAGAAAAACTGGCTCTATTTTATAGTAGGTGATTCGTCCTCTCTATTGCCCTTTCCATTTTTAACTCGAATGAATCGAAAGTCACCAACATGGGGTGTTGTCACCCCAGCTCACCCGGCTAAAGCAGCAACATCTTGGATTTTTGTGTTTTTACCCGCGAAGTTTTCCAGAGGAGCTTGAATCCTCCTCGCACAGATGTAATCATGATATTACTACGAACATTACGGTGGCAGGACACCCTTCGTGCCGTATCTGGCCCTTTCGTAAGCGCTAGTCCCTAGAGTTGTTTGGCCTGCGGTCAGTGAATTGAACAAACTGACAGAAATCCAGAGACGGGCATCCCTTCAGAACCGTCAACTACACCACGTCCCTCCATTGACCCATGGGGAGAGCTTTAAAAAACATGGCCTGCCAGGGTTATTTTCAGCCGAGGGGTACGACATCGCATGGCTACAGTACCAGCAATTGATGGTGGAAAAATTGAACCTCTTGACTGCGGGTTAGTCGAAGGCGATGTTTTATTACTGCTGCTGTGCTTTTACTAAGGTGGTCTGGGATTTGGGCTAATATACAAGGCTTGTTTTGTATAGGAACACCCCATGAGCATGCATCTACAAAGACTCTCCTCTTGACGTATGCACGGCATTCTGATGTGGCCTCCCTCTTCAACCACGCCTCAATGGCTCACAACAACCATTTTTTCTTCAATTGCCTTGTATGTCTTCTCTACGTCGTCTACCCTTGCGCCCATACCTATCACCACCTCACAGCCCAGCTAATAGACCCTTTTAGTCCCCTAAACCCACCCAGATTCCTTACACCCTTGCTACCCAACTTGCAGAGGACTTCTCTTCTCTCGAAACCCTCCGACTCGAAATGATCGCCACAGCTTCTGCAATGTTCGGCCCCGGCTTCGTCTGGCTCGTAAGGAATACAGACAAAAACCGGTATCGTCTTCTGACCACCTATCTTGCCGGCAGCCCATATGCCGGCGCACACCATCGTCGGCAGGCCGTCGACATGAACACAGAATCCTCCCGGTCCGTTGCAAACCTATCGGCTGCCGAGTACGCGCGCCAAAGTAATGTCCAGAATCTGGCGGGTTCGTTTGGAAGTAGTTCGGGCCTTGCTTCACCGGCAAGTGCTGGTGGGGTGTCGCTGCTGCCTCTGTTGTGTGTTAATACGTGGGAGCATGTGTGGCTACGGGACTGGGGAATTGGCGGAAAGAGAGGCTTTCTAGAGGCTTGGTGGAATATGATAGATTGGAATGTTGTGGCTAGCAACGCGGACTTGACACATACGTCGATTAGAAGATGAAACGACTTAGATGCGCCGGATGTATTGATAGGGCTTGGATGTCTTTTTATAGTGTACAATATAGTAGGACACTTTCGTGCACAGAATGGATTGTTCTACTCTAGGATATTTCGCCTTAGGATGCTCTAGTACCAAATCTATATAGCATCTCGCCATAGTTGTTGACTCATTCATACGACTTTCCGACCACGTCTCCCGTTCGTCCTATCGTAGTCGACCTTGCGGCTTCGGTAGCCGGTGCATCTAGCAATTCCTTCACTCTCTCTTCGAATGCCTCAATCATCATTCCGGCAACCTTTGGCGCAACGGCCTTGCTTAGTGTTGAGTAAATGGGATTCGCGAACTGAAATTCAATATCCAGGTTAACCTCCGTCTCCTCCTTCGGCAGGAAATCCCCATTTTCCCGTAGTAGCGGCTTACGGAGAAATGGTCGAATCGTCCAGCGCGTTAGAAGGTGCGTGAACAGGCCGCTTGCAGCACTTAATGCTGGGCCAGTCGCCGGTGGTAGGCCTTCACGCGAAGTCGTATTCTGTGTATATCCCGAGACGGCCTCCACAACACTCCCAGGAACACAAAGTACCCTACTCACAAACCTCTCATCCAAGGCACCCCAACCAACACGCAGTTCTGCTTCAGTTGGCCATCGCTTGCCGCTATGAGCAGCAGGTAACGTCCAGCGCGACACGGAGGAGCCAAGACAGTAGGGTAGGAAGGCGGAGTAGGAATCTATGTCTGCGACGATATCGTAGAGGGCGGCAGAAGGGTAGGGGAGCGTGCGCTTTACGTGGAGGGTCTGGACTTCAGGGGTCAGGCCGGGGAGGAAATGACGTCGGTGGTTAGGGAGAAGAAGCCCAGGCTTTGACGGAGACCAGGCATGACAATTGAGTAAAGGCGTCCGACTAACTGAAGATGGCGGTAATTTTAGAAAGCGGAGGTGTCGCATTTCGCCCACACTGAAAAACGGCCAGTAAAGAAGCTGTTCGCGAAGATATCTGCCAGCGTTTGAGCCGCAATCCGAAGAGCCGCACCTTAAATTTTTCGACCTAACGACCTCACCTCCCCCCACCCAAAAATGGAGCCCACGTCCGCAGAACCCCCTCCTGACCTGGGAACGCTCAGTGTAAATGCACCGCCGAGCCCAGAGCAAGCCTCTGTAACCGCAGAGCCAGTGGTTATCCCTCCTCACCGCTCCCACGACCCCCGCGATAATCTTAAACGCAGCAACCCCTTCCAGTTCGGTTCGCGATACCTCCTTGAAGATGACGACGTTTTTGAATTCAACGCCTGGGACCATGTAGAGACCGACGCGACGTACCAAGAATACGCAGAAGTGCAGTACGCGAAACAGCGAGAACACCCAGTTGCTGAATTTGACAAGAGTGAAGATATCCTCGTTTCGCATGCTCTCTAGAACCCATTCGTTAGTTGGACACACCACGCTGACCCTGTTTTCCGTTGCAGGACGTTTTAATTCCGACCCGGCAAAATGGTGGGATCTCTTCTATCGCAATAACACAACAAATTTCTTCAAGAATCGTAAATGGCTTCAGCAAGAATTCCCGATCCTCACCGCTGTCACACAAGCAGACTCACCACCTACCACCATCCTCGAGGTCGGTGCTGGCGCCGGCAACACCGCATTTCCTATCTTAGCGCATAACCAAAACCCCCATCTAAAAGTCCATGCCGTTGACTTTTCCAAAAAGGCTGTCGAGCTCATCTGCGAAAGCGAACACTATCACCCGCAGTACATCCAGGCGGACGTCTGGGACGTAGCTGACCCCTCCTCTCTCCCGCCAGGGATAACTGAAGGTTCCGTAGATATAGTGCTCCTAATCTTCATATTCTCTGCATTATCACCAGACCAGTGGCAACAAGCGGTACGGAATATTTACCGTGTACTGAAACCTAGTGGGGAAGTGTGCCTGCGGGATTATGGGCGCGGGGATTTAGCGCAGGTGAGGTTTAAGAAAGGGAGGTGGATGGAGGATAATTTTTATGTGAGAGGGGATGGGACGCGGGTGTATTTCTTTGAGAAGGATGAGTTGGCAGGGATTTGGCGGGGGAGTAGGTTGGGTACAGCAGCAGCGACGCAGGCCGTAGATGAGGCTGGTGGGGCTGAAAGAGAGGTGTCTGATAAGGATGGTGACGTCAAACGTCGGGAGAGAAAGGATGAAGGGAATGAAAAAGAAGAGGTCTTTGAAATGGTTGACCTGGGCGTCGACCGAAGACTACTGGTAAACAGACAGAGGAAACTGAAGATGTATCGATGTTGGCTACAGGGACGATTCCGAAAAAGAGCGCCTACCTGTCAGCCTCAGCCAGCTATGGTCGAAGAGCCGATACCACCAGCTTCAGGAGAGATTAAACCATAGTATAATTGATCATTCAGTTGCATCGCCTATTCGCTACGCTAGAGTCATAAAGCTCATCAACCAGGAAAATTGTCAAGATGGCACCCCTATCCATGTGGCACGAAGGAATGACGTATGTAGGTGCGACAACAGATGGAGTTTAGGCGTGTAGTTAGCAGACAAGGATAGACTAGGAGGACATATACCACCACCAGAGATCTCACAATTCCTTCGATTTATCATCCTCAGAGCCATCGCCATCACGCGAATACGCCTCTTCATCTGATGCAAACTCTGACTCCTCTGGTTCATCCTCAACATCTGTCTCTTCGTCGCCATCTTTTGGTTTAAGGCCATAGTCGTCGTGAAAGAACTTTAGAGGCTTAACTTGGACATCAAAACCTGCGTCCTCAAACCCATCACAGATCTCCTACATGGAAGAAATTCAAATCGTATCAGCTGAGCAGCTTACATCTTACTTCCCCAGTGGAATGTGAAGGGTGTGGAAGTGGAACTCACCTCTAGCATGACTGGCGCACACGTAACGACCAAGTTGGCAGTTTTCGGCTCGAAAACCGGTAGCACAACCTTTTTCAGCACCTCCTTAACGTCATCTACCCCAATATCTCTAACCCTCTTCAAAATCTCCGAGCTGTAGTTGGGAGATAGGTCACGGACCACTTGGTTAATAAAACTCATCTGCGCTGCACTATACATACTAACCTGTTCATCCGCAAACGCGACGACAATGGAGCTCACGGCGCCCTCCAAGCCTAGTGAATCGAAAAGAGTGTCACCCGAGATATGGTCCTCAATGACTTTTTTGCTGGCAACAAAAGCCTTATGAGCGTCTGGCGAACGGTAGATGCGGAATTGCAAATGTCCAGCGTCAGTGTCGCGAGAAAAACCGGTACCGTAAGCAAGGCCTGTCCCACGGACAGCACACCATAGAGGTCCTTCAACAGCATCAAGGTAGGCAGTAGCAACTAGAAGGGCGGGGAGCTCTGGGTGGTCGTAAGTATCAGGACCGCGGGCTGTCTGAATAGAAAATGAGGAGTCAATGGTAGGCATCTGGATAACGTAGGCTAGATTGCCTGGTTTTCTACCAGCATCGCTAAGACGAGAAGAGGGCCGGTCTATCGGGCTAAGTGTCTTGTCGGTCTTGTGGTCATCAACTAGACTTTTCCATGTCGAGACAGGAGATGGGAGTTTCTCGATATCACCTATGACGAGAACCCGGATGTTTTCGGGGGTGCAGAGACATTTTCGGAGCTCATTGAGTTGCTCGATTACCGTTTCAGGCTCATCTTTGAGGAGCCGATTTATGCGTTTGAGATAAACCGCTTTAACAAGCGTATTGCGCGCCCGGTTAGTAGATTCAGGAGCGTAATTGATGATTGAGTCCACAGCCCAGAGCATCTTGTCATCATCAGTAAACCTTCTAGGTGGGCCACTCTAGGGAGAATCTGTAGAGGTATAACATACGCTGTTGCCACTGCGTTTTTCATCCGGAATATCAGCGAGCATCTTTGTAACGGTTGCCTTCAATCTCTACTTCGAATTAGCTTCCATTGCCTTTAGAATGATGGCCTTGCTGCGAACATACCGTTTCATCGAACACACTTTCCCACAACGCTTCTTTAATCCAACGAACAGCAGCTTCATATTTATCTGGCTCAACCTCGAGCTTGACGCGTACAAGTTCCGGTAGGGATGGGTCGATACTATAGCTGACTGTGTCTTTCTCCAACTCGACTACGACCTCTTCGAACTCGATTCTCTTCCCTTCACGGATGATTGGGGTATTAAAGAAATTCGTGAGATATATAGAAAGTAAAGGCCTTTTCTCAACGGGAATCTTCTCGGTGCAAAGTACGATGTTAATATGGACGAAATTGGACGGTACGCTCTCAAAGTGGATGAATAATGGAAGGTCTGGCCCATCTTGATCTATAATTTTCTGAACTCTGTTGTCCAAAGGCCCCATTTTCTTGGCAAAACCAGACCGTGCTGTGATTGTTTTAATAAAATGGATGGAATCGGTTCCAGGGATCTTGAACTGTTCTAGTAACGACCTGGGTACTTCGATATCGTTTGAGGCTTTTGCGTTCCGCAACCGCATTTCCAATTCTTTTAGGCCTTTCTCGCCGAGACGCTTCTTCTGACGTTCAACTCGAGCTTTTTCCTCCATCTTAAGCTTTTTAGATAGCTTCTTAGATGGGCGGCCTAAGATTGTGACGTGTGCAGCATCAGATATCCATTCCCTGAGAAAATTAGTCCATTGCTGGTTGCCCCACTTCTCCAAGACGTCGTATTCCCTTAAAGATTCCAGGTCCCTTAAGGTCGACCCATCCCTCTTGCCAAACAAGTGGTCGGATATCACTGGGTCCGAGAAGAAGTAGCCAGAGGCCTCGGCCATAGATTTTGTCTGCCTCTTCTGCCTCCTTATGCAATCTAGTACGTAGGCCATGTCCAGCGGCTTTGACGCGGTCTCACTTAGGACCTCGAAGAACCTCTTTTCAACCTCAGCAAGTTGCCCAGTCGCTACGCCACTAATTGTGAAGCTGATGACGCTTTTCAAGCGCCAGTCGATATCATAATAGATGCCACTGGCCAGTTGCTCCCTCTCGACAAGCGTATTTTCGAGAATCGAGATTGAGGAGCCGCACAGGTAAACCATGAGGACTCCAAGTGCGCTCGCTGCTCGAAGTTAGAATAGGATATTCAGCAGAGACACCTCTACCTACTTAGCAATGAATCGTTCCCATCTGGACCAAAAAAGCTAATCGATATTTCTCCCATTGACTCGTCATCCTCTGGAAACTCTACCGTTTCGATTACAGACTCCTTAAGCGGAGGCGGCTGAGTTGATTCAATCCACGGGCGCTTCCAGGTGTCGCTGGGTTTCGGCAGGTCATCAAGGAATGGTGTTTCGAATTTGTCTAGTACTTCGAGCAGGTTTCTATGATCTACCTCCCCTATGATAACAAGGCAGAGGTTTTTTGGGTGGTACATTTCCCGATGGAACTCTCGTATGCGGTCCGCAGTAAGCACCCGAAGTTGCTCTAGCATCCCACCAGTCTCGTAACGGAAGCCTATGCCTTCTGGGTAGAGCAGACGTCTAGCTTTGAGATCCATGAGCTCTTCCGGGTTGTTTTGAACACCTTGCATTTCCGAGTATACCACTCTGAGAAAGCAGTCAGCTAATAGAAATGAAATAAAAAAAACACCGTATGACAAACCCTGCATCGTGACCCGTGCCATCGATATGGTGAACTTCAGTGTAGCAGCCGGAATCAGTGAGCGTCGGGAAAAGGACATGCTCAAGATAGACAGGAAGCTGGGCCACTAGTCGTTAGTGAAGTAAAGGGTTGGGTGACATTGATTTCACGCACGATCTGCGCAAACCCCTCCCAGCCCGCAGTGTCGAGTGTGTAAGCCGTGTGGTCAGTAGCAGTCCAAGCGTTAGTCATAGAGTATGCTCGCGTTGCGATTCTGTCCAAAACCCCTTTATATTTGTAGTTCCTAGAACCCTACCGTAGCTTTAGCTTTCCGCATTACAACGTGTCATTACCCCTTACCATGAAAACAAGATGCTCAAGTGTATGAGCTAAGCCTAGTCAGCGTCCAGGCGTACGACGCGTGGGCAGGACTACCCACGTGCGCCAGAGTCATCATGAATCTCTGTTGCCAATGCAAAAAAACCCCGAACTTTAGGGCCTTTTCGATCCACAACAATTGCCCTCATTCCAGTCCTTTCAGATTCATACTGCGTGATGGTGCATGGCGAATAATCTGTCTCGAATTTCTGAAGCGTTCTGAAGAATGTCTTCTTTCTAATGTCTGGCATATTGAAGATTGTATCCTTTATCCGTTGTATGTTAAATGCAAGGTCAATCTGAGTTGAATACTTTGTAATGTATCGTTCGCTAGAAGTAGGGTATTGGTGTTTGGTCAGTTGGGGCCTCGAAGCGGATCGGGGAGAAATATAAAGATATAAGCAAACATACGGCCATGGAGTTGTGGATCTTAGAACCACCAGGGCAAACGGGAGTAAGAAGCCAAATACCAAAACCAGGGAATAACGCGGTACCTTCGAAGGAAGAAACATACAAGTGGATAGGCGAGAAGACGTCGAGCTTGAGCTCTTTTAAAGTTGCACAGTCGGAAGGATTGTGATACGGGGAGATGGGGCAGACTGGTTACACCGGCTTTGTTTGGCGGGCTTTGGATGGTGGGGCAAAGAGTGCTGTAGCTATCTATGGACGGAAGAGTCCCCTTCTATTTCTAAAGGCGTGTTCTGACGGCGCTGTTGCAGTGGGGATGAACTACAGGAAGAAACGGGATCTGAGTAAAGGGAATGGAAGTTTATCGATAGGGTTCTTGTCGTCGTGTTGCGTGGGATGGTGACCGGCCTGTTAAGGTGGTGATGTGCTAAGCCCAATCACTGGCCCCGCCCCGCTATGGCATAACCCAAAATCCCTACTTAGTACTAGAACTAAAGATCCAGAGACGGTGGTTTCGCTTCAACAATATAGGGCGATAGGACGTTCTCTTGGCTAATTCCCACATACGCTATTCCTGGTTTTTTACCCTGTTTGCTATGCTTGCGCCAGTCGCTAGTCGACTCTAATTGGGACAGCTCCCGGACCGTCAACGTGGTCGCGAATTTGGGAGCTCGAGCTCCGCAACTTCCTTAACCACACCTCAAGTGATTCCCCGGATATGATAGTCCCTTGCTAGCTAGATGAAGTCGCAAATACCAGGTGAGCAGCTTGGAGAAGCTGTGCTCAACTCCGTTCAATACGGGGTATATCCAGATTCCGAAGAGATTATATCAGCGGATGTCCCGGCTTCAGCACTCCCAGTTGTTTTGGAAATCCTCGACAGGGCCCGAAATGATATTAAGGTATCTACCTGTCTAGTTTCTGGAACCAGGCAGATAGCTGATTTACCAATTCAAGAGCGACATTCGAGGCTTAAGCAGTGATGCTGCCCCAGATATCGACGACTGGATATCCCAGGCCTCCCAACTGCATGTAGACATTGAGAAGTCGAAGGAGGTTGCGCATGGGATTCTCCAGCGTGCCGAAGGACAAAAGGAGTTGCAGGAGAAGCTTCAGGACGCCACCAGCAAACTAGAACTCCTAAGAGGGGAGGTGCGGTTCAACGAAACATTGACGGAGACATTGGAGCAAATCTACACAATTCAGAAAAGCCTTGAACAGGTACAGGAAGACGCTTTAGCTGATCGCTTAGCTGAAGCAATTGGAAAGCTTGACAAAGTAGACGGTGATATAACACGACTACAGTCGATCGAGAACGCGACTGCAGTAGGCTTGCTTCGAGATAGGGCTACCGACCTACGGCGGGCAATAGTTGAGAACGTTAGCGATTACTGGGATGCATTGATTGAGGCCGACCGATACGAGGGTCGCATAACAATAAGAAATGAATTCCAGAGTCAGTATGGCAATCTTTGTTTTCAGTACGGTTGGTTAACATTTTCGCAGAATCCCCAGAATTCCCTCTGATAGACGTACATGCTATCGTCGATGCCCTCACCAAACTCCAGCTGTTAGAGAAGACCATCGACGTGCTATACCAAAGTTTCGACGCTATAATTCTTAGCCCACGCCTGACTCTCGCCACAGACAGAACGATAGCAGCTATTTTAGTGAGCGGGGATGATATAAAAGTGTCGGGGCGGGACCCGGATATTGGTGTTCAGCACCTATTCGAGGATTTCAACGTTATTATAGAATACCTAAGCACGCGACTTCCGCTATCTGTTTCTACCCCACTATCTCAGATTTTGGTACCAAGTCTGACCTCTCGATTAATCTCGACATGGCTAGCTTCATCGGTACCACCTTCTCTAGAAGGTATGCAGGAATATCGAGAGATTCTAGCCCTGGCAGTTAAGCTAGAAGAGGACATCGAATCGATAGGATGGACAGCCAAAGGCGAACTGTTGGACTGGGTTGAGCGAGCTCCAAGAGTATGGCTTACGAGGCGAAGGGAAGCGTCTCTGGATAGCGTTCGAGGCATTCTATCCAGGGGATTTGGGAAGGTCAAGAGTGTTGAGAGAGTCGAAACCCAAACGGTGACGCGGAAAGAGCAACTTTTCAATAATGGTGGTGGGGATATTTGGAATGAAGACTGGTCGGACGAGGGAAATGAGGAGCCACAAGTCCAACACACGAAACCCCCAACTGAAGATGAGGAAGATGTTAGTGCATGGGGGCTTGACGTGGATATGGAGGTCGAAAGTGATCATCCAGAGGTTCCGAATCCGCCTATAATAGAAGATGATGATGACGATGTTGGAGAAGCATGGGGCTGGGGCGATGATGGAGACGACGAGCCTCCACTGAGTCCGAGCGGAATAAAGGAAACCGGAGAGATTGGCAACGGAGCGGAGGCTAATACCGACCGAGAGGTTACATTGAAAGAAACGTACAATATCACTGCTATCCCGGAGTCCATACTTGAAATCATCACAAAAGTAGTTAATGACGCGGAGACGCTAACACTACCTGCGTATGTGATATCCTCCTGAAAGGTGCTCAACATAAGCTAATGGAATTCAATTCTTAGCTCTAAATCCTCACCGATCTCCCCCGCGGCTACCGGTCTCTTCTCTCTACCAACGCTCATCTTGGCAATGTTCCGAGCATCTGCGCCTTTCTACTACTCCAAGGACTTCAGCGGCAGCATGTTTCTTTACAATGACAGCCTGTGGCTTGGAGAGCGGCTTCGTGAGCTTCCAGAAACACGAACTCAACGTACGACAGCTGTAAACCCCTGGATTGCAGGTAAATTAAATCTTGAGCCTGAAATCAAGCACCTCGAGGCGTTCGGAAAACGTGCCTACAGCAGGGAAATGGAATCGCAACGGACAATCTTAGTTGACTTCCTTGATGGTGCACAGGGCTTTGCAAACTGCTCCATCCAGCCATTCGCTAGAGAATGCGAGACAGCTATTAGCTCTTGTATTGACAGGATACGGGACATCTACGGTCACTGGGAGAATGTGCTTTCATATTCGGCCTTGTTGCAATCTATAGGATCACTGTTGTTCACAGTTACAAACAAGGTCATTGCGGATGTGGAGGATATGAGCGATATCCCAGAGGCGGAATCCCAACGACTAGCATCCTTCTGCAATCGGATCTCGACACTGGAGGATTTGTTTTTACCGCAGAAGGCAACAGAAAAATCCCTACCACTCACACCGATCTACACACCGAACTGGCTCAAATTTCAGTACCTTGCGACTATTCTAGAGGGCTCACTCGCCGACATCAAATTTCTTTGGTCAGAAGGAGAATTGCGGCTTGAATTTGCAGCGCAAGAGGTTATAGATCTGATTGAGGCTCTCTTTGCTGATTCAGAGCATAGAAGGAAAGCCATCGCACAAATTCGGAGAGGCTCTGTGGGACGATAAGTCACGTGTTCAACTTCCTGTCAGGACAGGGTCAAGGCTTTTGGGCGTCTTTCCTGGCACAAGAAGAAAACAGAAATCCGTAATTCCATCACTCGCGCTCACCTAGCTAGCGCCGCTTTAAAGGTTGAGCATGGGTGAGCTGGGGTGATGCTCACCCTGAGCTCACGCGAGCATACCAGTTCATCCTTTACATCCCGCGTCGGCACTCCAAACATAGCCCGATAGCGACAACGAAAAAGTTGATCCTGTAGACGTGGTCGAAGATCCTCAGAAACGACTTCGTGTCCCTGAGCCTTCTCTCGACTAGACCTAGGTCCCTCCCAATGATAGTGATCAGAACTGACACTTCCCTATTTTTAAAATTTGTGTCGAGCTTTATAGATTTTTGCAAGGTTGCGGCATATGGAGGTGATGAGATGTTCATTCATTGCTATATTTGTATTTTTTGTAAAAACGAAATACAGGGGCTGTCATGAACAAGAGGCTGCAGCGAGGAGTTCCCTCCTCAACAACAAATTCAAAGCAACACGAATGAGATCGTGTTTTGTATGACAGGACAGTAAGGGGTGGAGTGATATGTCTGACAGCTAGTTGCCATCGCCCTAATTGCCCTCATCGTTGCTGTCGTCTTCATCTGAAGAGGTTGCGATCTCGTCGTCCTCGCCGGTGCTAGATTCCGATTCCCCGGAGTTACGGTCGGCCGCCGTCCTTCCATACTCGTCCTCGCCGCGCTCATAACGGGCCTTGACCAGGTTGGCAAGATCAACCTCTGGGAGCTCGTTCGCGATGCTGTCGTCAAATGTGGAGGGGATACTGAGAATCTTCGGTAGTCTTCGCCAATGGCGAACGAGATTCCAGTCCTCCTCAGATAAAAACTCCATGGTGATAGGATCGAGTTTTGTTACGTTCATACCACTGTTCGAAGGAATCTCTTTGAGATTCTTTCTCCTCCTCATCCTATTTTCGTTCGTGAGCCTAATCTCCTTCTTAACCAGGTTTACGAGCTCCTCCAGCGTGTAGTAGATATGTTCCGGGGGATCGGGCCCCAGTGCCGCGGTTGGGAAACGGTAGCGTCGCTTGTTGCGACGTGCTCTATATATCTGCATGTCGCGGGCGTAATGTCTCGCCGCCTCGGCGATGCCGGCCTTAGCTTTGAAAAGGACTTCGCGTTCTAGCTCAGTCTTCGTCTTCATCAGTTCGAAATCTACCTGCTTCGCGTGCTTGTCGTATGTGTCCACGAAACGAAACACATCCTGGTGGATGTTGGTTTCCCACCTCAATTTCACAAATGACCCCTCTCTTCTATGGTACTTTGCACTGCGACCAGCACACTCCTCTTTAGGCGTGACGGAGTCCCTGTGGAACGCACCGGCGATGATCGAACGAGTATGCGTCGGAGGCAACCACAATTCCGGATATGGTGGAAGAATATCTTCCCTCCACCCGTCAGAAAAGATGTCTTCATCGCTTATCGTGTTAAGCTCTGCTGCTGGCCGACGAGACATGACTCTATCAGCAGCTCTCCGATGGGTTTCGACTGAACCTGTTGCGGCTTGACGGGTCGCGGCCCCGCCGACTGATTGCTGTATTGGCCTGCTCGGAGGTAGTTGACGAGATATGACTTTATCAGCAGCTCGCCGACGGGTTTCGACCGAACCGGTTGCGGTTTGACGGGTCACGGCCTCGTTGATTGATTGCTGTATTAGCCTGCTCGGAAAGGCGAGGGTTGGGTCAGTTAATGACTCCTGCGTAGCTTTGTACCCCGATCCTGTGTGCTGTGTCATGATAGAAACCCGTTTATGGCGGTGAGCCGTTGGCTCATGTTTCCTGTTTCCGGATCTTGACTGTTTCGGTCGTGTTTCTTATTTAAAAGTAACGCATCATGAAAATCCTTATAATTTTGGTCATTTATGTAAGCTAACTTGTGAGTTAGTGCTTGCTGCAGTGTCATGGAGCTATCGTCCATACCTTCAATCTCAGAACTACTACTAGTTACGTCGCGAGATCCATCGCTCCTAGATCGTAGTGGGGGGGCGTTTTGGGCCGTTGCGCCGATCGTGAAGGGCGGCTGTTGTTGACTGGTGGTCGGTTCCTGACTCGATCGCCCCGTATTCAAATGAGCCCAGAGGGCCCTTAGGTGGTCGTCTTCGGAGTTCTGAGACATCGTCGAAGTGATGAAGTAACAATAAGGAAAAGTGTGATGTGACAGACGTGATAGAAGACGTTGGTGATATACTGAAGTAAGGGCAACAATCAGGAAAAACGTTGTGATGTACCGAAATGAAGGCAACGATCAACAAAAGCGTTGCGTGAGGTACGTGAGAGAAAAGCGTTGTGATGAGCTGAAATGAAGGCAACGATCAACAAAAGCGTTGTGATGAGCTGAAATAAAGGCAACGATCAGTAAAAGCGTTACGTGAGGTACGTGATAGAAAAGCGTTGTAATGTACCGCAACGATCAGCAAAAACAAAAGGTGAGAGGTGAGAGGTGAGGTATGTGAGAGGTAGGGTAGGGGTAAAAGGTGAGAGAATGTGAGGTGGGGTGACGATAAGGAACAGCGTGATGAAAGTGAGTAGTGAGGTAAAAGTGAGAAATCACGACTTGAAGATCGTGTAGCCCTAGAGTAGTCTTGGAAGTATGGCGACCATGACGTGGACAGGGTCATGCTGGTCGGATGGAGACTATTCCTAATCGTGAAACCTCCCTTCCTTCCTAGCAAATGAGCGATTTGCTCAATCTTCAGCCATGTTGCAATGCAAAAACTAGCGTCTCCATCAATCCTAATCTCTACGCCTTCACCACTACCTCCACTCTAGCTCACTCCGTCTCTCTTGTCGGTTATGCATCACGATTGTCACAACCCCTTTTCTTACTCTTGTATACTATTTAAATAAAAGTATAGGAATAGAAACATCATCTGAAGCAATGAGCAAGGAAGATGACAAAGCGTGAAAAAATTGATTAAGAAAAGAAGAACAAAGGATGAATATGGAAAGAGTGGAAAAAGTGATGACTATTATCTCTATAGAGAATTCGAAAAGAAATTGCTAGGAGGAGTTTTAAGGATGATAATCTGGGTCGTTGTGATTATCCAGCCGTGGATCTCGTTGCTTTTGATACCGATAAACGGCTAAATCCCTGATCTGTTCCTTCAAGCTTCGTTGGTAATCTTTCCAGTTAAATGTTATATCACGATCATTCTCGGGGCCCACAGTCATAAAGTCACTTAGCCTCAACCCAAGTTGAGTTGGGTTCGTTAATGAATAGAGGTCCTGTGATGTACAAGTCAGCGTGAAACGCTCTCTTCATAGGCAATAACTTACAATGCGACCACCGTCCTGAACCGCGAGTCTAGTGGTGGCGTCGCGCTTCCAAACTTCTAGAAAGGCCGAGACCCTTCCCACCCACGCCAGTCCATCGTGGACGACAGGGCCGTATTCGTTCTTGAAGGTAAAGTGCGAGACTTTAGCCTCCGCGGCACTAGGATAACCAAGTTCCTCAAAACCCTCGCTATCGAGACCCGGAGCTGGACTCTGATAGTTCGGGGTCTCTTTGAACTTGACAAGCAAGACGGCAGAGACATCATTTCTACCATTGATCCATAGTTCGGCATCCCGAACCAGGTCATCATATGACTCTGAAAAGCCGGCTTCGAGAATAAATTTAGGCTCAAACCCTCCTTCAGTATTCACAAATTTCACCGCGAGATCGGGAGTCTTTTCCGAGCCACGATACCGTCCTCCAAACCCAACAAAATCCTGACCGGGAACGGCAGAAATCATTGGACGGAGAGGGACTGGAAGTGTCGATATCGCAGCAGTGAATCCTTCTATTAAAGTGGATGTGATAGACTCATAAACAGAGGTGGGCATGAGTCGGATGGAAAGGGTCGAAATTGATGAATTGTACGAAAACCTCGGATACCTAAAATCTAGGTATTAGCAGTACCTTAAGTGATCGTGTAAGAAAGCTTAGACCTTTTGTCCGTCCCAAAAATGTTGAGATCGTGACTCAACCTAGTCCACTCTTTCAAGGATATCCTGAACCTTTTATAAGGTTCTAGCAAGCCAGGTGCAATCTTGGCTCCAGAATAGTCCTTGAAACGATCAAGATAATCGCGAACCTGATCGTATGGTGATAGAGAACCCTTCACCACTAGAAGTTGCTCTTCTCTCAGAAGAGCTATATTCTCCGGGGAGGTTGTGTGGCGTACAGGATTGAAAGGAGCAGGGTGGAAGTGACCGTGAGTGCTATGTGAGGAGGGCGAATGGCTTTTCCGAGGGAGGTGAGGTTGTGAATGAGGTGGATAGGAGCTATACTGGTCGTAGTCGACCAGGTCTCTATTGAAGGGGATCATAATAGTTGCCCTGCACTGTGATAGTGAAGGTGACGCAGGACATAGAGAAGTTGTAATCAGATATAAAGGAAGTTTTGACCGGGTGTGGAAGGATGTAATGAGTAACGGAGGATTGTGAACCGAACGTAGAGAAAGGTTGTTATCAAGTGTTAGAGAAAGGGAGAGAGTTAGCTAATCACGACCAGTACGTGATCTAACTTTTCTTCGCGCTAGAAGAAAGTTAGAGATCCGTAATTCCATCACTTGCACCTAGCTAGCGCCGCTTTGAAGGGTGAGCCCGGTGAGCTCGGTGAGCCTGCTTTTTGCTCGTGAACCCGCACAAGACAACTAGCCCACCAAGGAAGCTACAAGACAGCATATATCACTTCCCTCTATCAACATCATCTAACTGTTCACATCACATTACGTCGTAGCTAGATCGCGGCACCATTGTACGGCCGCTGTAGCGTAGTCTTCACACTACCTAGTAATCCCGAAGAGGCACTTGAGACAGCACTCCTTACAAATCACCTTGGTTTGCGCACTGGCTCACCCAGTCGCGCGAGCACAGGGCGGGATCGCTCACCCACCGAATTTGGGGTGAGCTCGCCACGGATTTTTGTTATCTTGGCAAGAAACTTTATCTCAGAGCCTCACCTGTAAACTTGACGATACATATTTTAATCCCCAAACCGAGCAAAGAATTGCCGGTTTCTACAGTCCCAAATGTCCACAGATCCAACCGTGGCAGCAGAGTCGCCGCCAGGCGCCCAGGTCAAAGTTCAATTCATCACTAGCCATGCTGACATCTCACTCCCCGAGAATACTGGACCAATTCTCGTCCCAACTCGTAAGTTTTTCCAATTTCGAATTAAGCCAGAGCTCTATTGACTGCACGTTTGTCACAAGATCTCCGTCGCTACGGCTTATCATCGATCATAAACCACCTTCTTGCTTCCGAGAAGCCTATCCCATTCGACTTCCTAATAGCCGGCGCCTTCCTTCGCACCTCGCTCGATGAGTATCTGACCGCGAATGGCCTCTCCTCTGAGAGCATACTCACGCTCGAATACGTCCGCAGCCTTATTCCCCCACTATATCTCGCTTCTTTTGAACATGACGACTGGGTGTCTACTGTGGACGTCCTTTCGAGGTCATCTCCTCTTCCACAACTGAGTTCCGATGCTGCAGGGCAGGAGAGAATTCTATCTGGAAGCTACGATGGCCTGTTACGAGTTTGGAATATGTCTTCGCAGATACTAGCTACATCTTCATCTGTAGGAGACGGTGGACACACATCCTCCATCAAAGCTGCGAAGTTCATATCACCATCGCAAGTGGTTTCTTCCGGGCTCGACCGTACAGTACGTATATGGAATTACAATGAGTCGTCTGACCACTTCTCGGCGGAGCTAGAACCGCTACTCGAATTATACGGCCACACCGGAAGCGTGGATAGCCTAGCCGTACATGCACCTACGAATAAGATCCTCTCCGCATCGACAGACCACACATTAGGCATCTGGTCTGTAAATAAATCCGATAATCCCACCGCTCCTCCCCAATTACTCCCCTCTCGGCGGTCCACATCCGCGCGCTCAAAACGCCGGAAAACAACATCCTCTGATTCTACAACCCCTTGCCGCGGACCCCTTGCCCTCTTGAGATCTCATACTGCCCCAGTCTCATCGACCGTTTTCTCACCCTCAGATCCAACGGTCGCCTACTCCGTATCTTGGGACCATACTTTACGCACCTGGGACCTCGTCACCGCATCCCTAGTAGACACTCGCACAACTTCCCACCCCCTCCTTTCCCTAACTAGCCTCCCAGACCTCCACCTTCTTGCAGCTGGGACTTCGGCACGACACATTACACTCATCGACCCCCGGGCCGACGTCACAACCGTCTCAGCACTAACCCTCCGTGGCCACGCTAACGCTGTTGTGAGCCTAGCACGAGACCCAGAAAGCGCATGGGGCCTGGTGAGCGGCAGCCATGATGGCACATGTCGGATATGGGACGTGAGATCCACGAAACCAAGCACGGGCGCAGTGAGTGGGGAGGTGGGTGAAAGCGTGTACACGATCAAGAGGGAAGATCAGCCGGACGGCGTGAGGAAGGTTGGGGGGGAGGGTATCAAGGTCTTTGGTGTTTGTTGGAACCGTGAGCTAGGGATTGTGAGTGCAGGAGAGGATCGGAAGGTCCAGATTAATCGAGGAAAGGACGTCATGGCTAGTAGTGAATAGGAAAAGGGAAGGCTGTGATGGGTAGCGTTTGATTGAAGGAAGGCCTGGATTAATAGCCTTTTTGTGTAATGTGGTGCACGAAATCCATATAACTAGATTCCATTTCCCCCAACAAAATGAAAAGGTCGGGTCCCAGAAAATAAAATAAAGCTCCAAAACCTATAGAGACAGTGCTCTAAGGCAGGTCTGTAAATAGTGTCTGCAGAGTTGAGACGGGATGGGCGGAGTAAATAGAGAGAAAGCCGCGGAACAATAGGTGGTGTTTTTGGATATTCAGGGGGTGGTAACCCAAAAAATAAACCAAAACCGCACCGGGAAGCAACGGAGAAAACCTGTTGCGGACTAACCCCCACCACCCCCATCCAGAATGAAATTATGATTGCCGATATGTTTAGCCACGATAGTTTAACCATAGCTAGACCCCAAAGTTATCGAAAGACGGAAAAATAAAAAAATAAAAAAATCCAGCCCGAACTCCGAAGATCCCCGGTTCACATTTAAGATCCAAGGGGGCTTTCATCCCTTGGTCAACCACTAGGCGAATTATGCTTATTTGCTCGAGCAACGAAATCAGGTTCCCTGACTCGGATTGCCCAAATGCATACATTTTCTCCGTTCGGTGACTACTGGTATCTACATAATGTGCCTCCCTAGCTTGTGCTCATACTCGCCTTCATTCTGGATAGTTTTCTTTCGCTAGGAGACTCGCAGCGTAACTGCCGAGACCTGAAAGGCCAATCTATCACGGAGCAAGGCTCACGATGCCACCAACCAGTGAACGTGAAAACGGGACATTTAGGAGGACAGGTTTTATTCTAAATGGGGGTGCTATCCCGCAGTTAATATGCAGGTTGGTGGACACCGTTCCAGCAAGCCATCGCTAGGCGGTTAGGAGCGAGTTGGGCCGTGCCCATAAATTGCCTCCTCAAAACCAATGAAAAAACCTTTAACTCCTTCCAACCCCTCAATATATCCGCCCTATGAATCCACGAACACCTTTTGATGCTCCACCCACAACCAACCGCCGAGCATGAAAGCTGAATATCGTTTTGTATGCGTGCTATCATTACACTATTGCAGGGTTAAATGCATGCGTGAAACTCGGGTATGATAGACCCACCAGCAAGCTAGTATCCGTCATCTTTGACGAAAAAGCGGCCACGAAGGTTCACTCGATGGATGGTTGACTCTGTGACGCGGGGGCAACCATAAACCTACTCAACAACGGTTAGCTTGGAGACTCCCTTCTAGTTTGGCTTCCAGCCTTTGCTGTTCAGTGTGGGTCTTTGGAACAGTGTGGGGAAACTCACGGTGAGAAACTCCAGCTTTGGGCAGCATCGAACTATACTCCCCACAACGAAGTCGTCAACGGCTTGAACAAAACTAAGGTCGATATTCTTGAGGTATGAGTAGGTGTTTCCCTCAGTAAAAGCAGAGCATAGATCTTCATGGCTAATGGGACGGCTGGAATGCAAATCAAGCTTCTCCAAGCGTTTGCCAGAGTGAGCCATCAACGCCGTAAGAGCATCATGAGTTCCTGTGAACTCAGCATCCCCGTCAGACTGCTCGCCGAGGTCGAGAGTGCGGACTGACGACAAGTCCAGCTTTGTAAGACCTGGATTTTTCCAACCGTTGAAAAGTATCGAAAACGCACTAAATGGTAGGGATTCAGCTCCACTGAGATTCAAACGCGTGATGCGTGGACAATTGGTTCGAATTGCAGTTAGGATAGAACGATCAAGGCTAGCACAGTCCTTGATAGCGAGCGTACGGAGATTCCATCCGAAAGCCTCAATCAGCATGATAAGAGTTTGAGGGTCGACGTCTGCTCCAAGACGCACAGTAAGGTGTTCTAATTTTGTAAACTTTGCCAATTCCTGAACTGCATCGTCTTTGAAGTGATTCAGGTGTTCAAGTCTAAGCGATTTTAGTCTTGAGCAATGCTTGACCATGACTTTGATAGTATCTAGGGTGAAAAATTCATCCAAAAACTCAAGCCGAAGTGACTCTAGCGAGTACCCGTGCCTGACGAAAAAGGACTGCCAGCGGTTGTCGTCAATCAAGTTAGCAGAATGGAGGTGTAGTTTTCTTAAAGACTTGATACGCTGGGTGAAATAGTCCATAACATCGTTTTGGAACTGGCTAGCGTTGAGGAGCGTCAGAGACCCAATGGCTGGCGCAATGGCGAATATCCTCTTATAGTCATCAACTTCAAGCTCTATAGCACAAATCAGTTGATGAATTATGATTTATATGCGACAGGGATAGGAAACATACTGCCACAATCGTAAATCGATACTGCATCTAAATCTGGCTTTAGAAATAGTTGGATAGTGGTGGAGTCGATAGCCCTGCTCTTCGAGAGAATTCGGCTCAGTTTGTCTAGGACTTGAGGTGGTTGATCTCCGAAATCATCGATTTGGTCGATGTGTTTAGCTACTTTCTATTGCCAATCAGTTCACTTCGAGCCCCTGGAAATGCAGACAATAGAGGCCGCCCCTCTGAAATGCGAGTTTCAAGAACTAGACACGCCAAAGTCGAGATTTCGCCGGGCGAGGTTGGTACCTAGCCGGATGTAACAGAATGAAGGTGCAATTGATGGTGCAGAAGAGCTAAAAGATTTTACAGAACAGAAAACAAAATGGAACATAAAGCGGGATGGGCACCAAACTATCTGTAACAGGAATATGCACGAACTGACCTCTATACACAGCTGCAATAAACTCTTTGCCCCGCGTGAGCTCTGACCGTCCAATAGATTGCTCTGAATCTGGCGTCGCTTTTCGCGATTCACCGTATGCTGATCAGTTGATTTCTTTCGACCAAGGATATTCCTAGCACATTTTGCACAAAGGAGGCCGCCGCCTTCGTGACTACCCTCTGGGGCAGCTCTTGAGTAAGGGGTGACTGTAAATCGTACTCCACATTCAACACAGTTATCGATTTGTCCGGGCATAGGCCTGGCTTGCTTGATTGGAGAACGGTGGCCCTGGGCAAGATCATCGTCGCCTGTATCCTCGGGGCTTAAACCGAAACGGCGGCGCTTGAACTTCTTACTACGTTTTCCTAGAGATCTCCTTGAACCTGCCCTGCTGTTTTGTAGCTGGTCCTGGCCGACCTCTTGACCAGGACTAGTGGCAGCCACAGGATCAGTCGGTAATTGCTCTTGAGCAGCACGTTGACGTGCCTCATAATCGAGACGAATTTGACGAGCCGATATATTGTGTTGCTATGCGAAAGGAGTTAGTGTCGTTCCCTGCATCTTCAACGACTGTACCTGTGGTCTATTCGCTTCACGCCTACAAAGCGTATGAAGCCTCTAACAATAGGAAGTTGAGTGAAAAGGCTTACGGCTAAAAAGTCCGTTAATGCGGACTGCCTAAGCAGCGAATGCAAGTTAGACCCATAAAGATATTTGCTAGACTAAAAGGAATAACTCACGGTCCACGTATCTCATTAGGGCGCCTCGACCTGTTCCGCGCAAGACAATCAATTTAAGTGTCGGTATAACCCAAAGGGAGGCCAAGCATACATCCTCAGAAGCGGCGAAGCTGCAAAAGCCTGTTTATGATATAACTTTGTAGTCTTTCAATACAGACAGAGGTGGGAGGGTTGCGATAGAGGTGGGAGGAAATATGAAGGCTGAAAGTAAGTGAGAGGTAAGAAGAGGTGACGAGACGTGAAGGGAGATACTTAGGAATAAAGAAGGAGTTCGTGGAAAGGAAGAGAAAATACAAGGAAAGAGAGCTCTGAATGAAATGGGCCTATAATAGGTCACGTGCCTGCGCGTCGCGCGGCTTTTTACGCGTCCATTCACAAGCTCCAACACATTCCTCTCTCAAGTGCACTCTCCTCATCACACCAAGGCGAACTTGCGACTACGCCATCAATCCACTGCCCTGTTGCAGCTAACGTCAGTCCAGGGAGGTTGTGACTGTTACAGCGTCGAAGTAAGCTCTTTCACACCCTGTGTTCAAATTTCGATTCCAAGGCATCGGCAATCGCCAAAGCCACGCTAAGATTATCCTATCCTATGCAACTTCCCTCGTTGACACATCTGCACCGTTCCATTCGCTGTGCATCTATCATCCTTGGTCTATACAATTACTGACAAGGCTTCGAGACTACTTGCGGTTTGCTTTCGTCGCTACGTCTTCCGGAAAGTTAAAAAAAAAGATCTTTGACGTGGTCGTACTTCTTTCTGCCTTGCCACTCGGATCGGGCACAACGGCCAACACCTTATTTATTATTATTCTCCCAGAATTAGACAACCTTTGGTAGAACTCATTTTTTATTCACTTGGATGCACTAACCCTGCCCTACACTCGTGCTAACTTAGCTCTCAGCGACAGCACGCTACTCACTCTTGCTACACCTTTCATTATTCCGGAGCATATGAATACTACCCTTTAAGATGGCCAAAAAAGAGGTAGCAGGGGTTTCATCGCCGCCTCCCGGTCGTATGTTAAGACATACTAGTAAGTTTCTTTGATGGGCCCTTAAACTTTCGTCCCTTGTCGTCACACTGTGAAGTAGCCTTGTAGTTATATAACTTACTAACACTCACAACAGCCGCAAGGAGTACGAAGCCTACAGCTACTCAACTACGCGATATTTCCACAGATCACGAAGGAGCAGGGGATTACATCAGTCTACATATCACAGATCCCAGAGCAATAGATAGCGATCAGCGACCCAAAACCACGGCTCCGGCAAAGAAGGCAGCACTTAAACCTCCACCCTACCGAGTATCAGCCATGAGTCCATCGTCAATTTCTTCCTTTGGCACCGCCTCTGCTGGCGATCTCTCCAGTCGTTATACAACACCTGGAACAAGTGTCTCTGTTACTCCACGCGATACAGCTGCCCGGCGGCTTGCCTCTCATCGGGTCTCTAGATCGCACTCTAGAATCGGAGGCATTGAGCGTCTCGGGCAACCAAGCGATACCAAGCCAGCTTCGAGGCGCAACATGAAACGCAAGAGAGATCTAAGCGACGAAGTCAGTGATTCCGATGCCGCGGTGGGTATCATCGAAGACTTAGATTCCCAGGTTGCCCGTGCCCTGCAAATGGAGGAAGACGAGGAAGGGATCTATGTTTTCGTCGCCCATAAGGGGAAGAAGCGCGCAATATCGACCGAAGATATTATGGAGGTTGATAGCGTAAACGATGATAATGATGATGACGATGATGAGGACGACGAATATCAAGACGATGAAGAAGACGAGGATTATGACGATGCCGACTACGTAAATAGGCCAAAAGCTACTGTGAGAGTGCCCGCGAAAAATTCACGCAACCGTCATTCAGCAACGCGTGTCAGCAGTTATCGCCTTAGCCGCCCTTCAATTCCCGAACACCTCTCGGACTCTGAGTTATCAGATATATCCGTCAGTTCCCTCGACTCGGCCGCAGAAGGCTCCGATATACACGGCAGCGGCGATCAACCTACTGGTGCCATACAACCGCATTCCACCCCCATGGCAGGACCTCCGACTCTGCCACTTGACACCACTCCACGAATGCGCCTAAGAGGACGGAGACTTCGAGCACATATCCGTGGGTTTAGTTCAAGAGTGAGTAATCTCCTGTTTTTCAAATGTCCTTCTAGGGGCATTTATTTACATTCAACCACCGTTCCCCTCCTGCTACCCTTTTTAGTTATTTATCCATCCAACGATATACTAGTCGTGATGGCCGACGTGCCGGGCATGGCTTATGATTTATCCTTTGTCGTCATTTGCCTCTATATCCCGACACATCTACCCACAGCACCCATAGCGATAACTTGGTAAAACTAAAATTTCTTCACATATTTTAGGCCGATAGAGACCGCCAGAACCTTGAACGGCAACACCCAGAACTTACCACTATGTGGGACACGCTTCGGGAGACCCCCGTCATTCAACCAGAGAAGTCTCCACAGCCCAAAGAGATCAGCCGTTCACTCAAGCCCTTCCAGTTAGAAGGCCTCAACTGGATGATTAAGCAGGAGAAGACTCCTTTTAAGGGAGGACTTCTTGGGGATGAGATGGGTATGGGGAAGACCATACAAGCGGTTTCTCTGATCATGTCCGACTACCCAGCGAAGCACCCGACGTTGGTTCTTGTCCCACCAGTTGCTTTGATGCAGTGGCAGAACGAGATAAGGGACTATACAAACGGGAAGCTCAAGGTCCTCGTCTACCATGGCTACAAGAAGGATAAGCTGAGCAGGGCAGACTTAAAGAGGCATGATATTGTTTTGGTTACCTGTAGGACACCCCTCACACAAGCAATAGACAATGGATATTAATCACACAGTATCACAGATGCCGGTATTGAATACACCTACCGCAAGGAACAAAAAGGAGTCCGTCGAAAAGTAGATTCAGAAGAACTGGAAGAGGAGCTAGTCAAAGCGAATAGCGTGATCCACTCCGTTAAGTGGCACAGAGTAGTTCTAGATGAAGCGCATAGTATCAAGGTTAGTCTGAACCACAACCCATCCCCCATCCAATACCCAGGACCCTACTAAGGCAAATGACATGGCAGACTAGAAATTCGGGCACATCGAAGGCTTGCTTCGCACTTAAAGCTAATCACAGGTGGTGTTTATCCGGTACACCTTTACAAAATCGTATTGGAGAACTCTTTTCCCTATTGAAATTCCTGGAGGTCAAGCCATTCGCATACTATTTCTGCAAGAGGTGTGCCTGTAAAGAGCTCCATTGGAATTTTATAGATAAGCGTAGATGCGTTACATGTAATCATGGGTGAGTTCTTCATATTTATTGAAGCTGATATTCTATTGCTGTCCCATCACTGACCTCGATAAGGCCCATGGATCATGGTGAGCTCGAAAACGGAACAGTCACCTTCAAATAGAGGTTTGGACTAATACGGTGTTTATAGTATCTGTTTTCAACAAGGAAATTCTCGATCCCAGTAAGTATAACATCAATCCAGAGAGAGGAACCAATTTTCTAACACTCCTAGTTCAACGATCTGGCAACGAGGGCGACGGAAAGCTTGCATTTAATAAATTACAGATCCTTTTGGATAGGGTCATGCTCAGACGTCTAAAGAGAGACCATGTATCCACAATGGAACTCCCCCCAAAGCAGGTTATCATCCACCGTGAAGTTTTCAACGAAATCGAGCTCGACCTTGCCACTAGCGTTATGACAAACACCACTCGCCAGTTTGACAGTTATGTTGCACGGGGAGTCATGTTAAACAACTACGCCAATATCTTCGGTCTTATCATGCAGATGCGTCAAGTTGCTGACCATCCCGATCTTCTTCTAAAGCGACACGCTGAAGCAGGTCAAAATGTTCTTGTCTGCACTATCTGCGATGATGTGGCTGAGGATGCCGTCCGCTCTAAGTGTCATCATACATTCTGCCGGAGATGTGTCAAGAACTTCGTAAGCTCCTTTCAGGTCACTGATGTTGAGGCAGATTGCCCCAAATGTCACATCACCCTCAGCATTGATTTGGAACAGCCAGAAATTGAGCAGGATGAGGTCCAAGTCAAGAAGTCCTCGATAATCAACCGCATCAAGATGGAGAACTGGACTTCCTCGACCAAGATTGAGATGCTGGTTTATGACCTCTATAGGCTTAGGAGCGATAAACAGACCCACAAATCAATAGTTTTTTCACAATTTACCTCGATGCTACAGCTCATCGAGTGGCGTCTACACCGGGCGGGTTTCAAAACCGTCATGCTTGACGGAACAATGACGCCTGCGCAACGTGCTTCATCTATCAAATACTTCATGGAGAACGTTGAGGTTGAAGTCTTTCTCGTGTCACTTAAGGCCGGTGGTGTGGCGTTGAACCTAACGGAAGCATCTAGGGTTTTCATTGTTGATCCGTAAGGCCCCCTTTCTGTGTGCAGCGTCATGATTACATTCTGATAACAGGTTATAGGTGGTGGAACCCGGCTGCGGAATGGCAGAGTGCGGACCGCTGCCACCGTATTGGGTATGTATATTTATATTACTGTGCATCTGCCTTTAGAGCTCGTGGCATCCCGCTAGACTGGCAGCATACACGAAGTTGCTGACAGCTCAAATCGTGTTTAGTCAACGTCGTCCATGCATAATAACTCGCCTCTGCATTGAAGATTCTGTCGAGTCCCGAATGGTGCTTTTGCAGGAGAAAAAGGCTAACATGATCAACGGCACTATGAATGCGGATCAAAAGGCTATGGAGAGCCTCACCCCAGAGGACATGGAGTTTTTGTTCCGCGGCAACTAGGATGTTTTGGTGACCAGCGCCTTCTCCAAGGATATAGGAGGCTTAGTAATTGGCAATCTATGATCTGTATTACCTGCGGACACTCCCGAGGGGAACACTGGATTATCCATTCTGGGTCGATTTCTCTATCTGGTACTTGGTGAATGGTGGGCAGGTACTGCTCTAGATGGGATAGTGTGGTTCATGCGGATTATTATACTTCAAAAAGCAAAAAAACGAAAAAGCGAAGAGGGGGGGAAACAAACCCCCAATCAAGCTGCAGAGAAAGCGATCAACGGTCCAGAGGCAGTAAAGACAGGTGTTATCGAATCCTTTCGTAGCGAACTCCGAGTAGTAACCTATGCAATTAGCTCCCCTTTGTCCAAGCCATCACAGCTGAAAGGACCGGAAACAAATGTTTTGGCAAACGTGAAACTGTTTATGAAACGCTCAAACACTAATGGCCTAGATCCCCTCACCTTTGCCCGGCCAAAGCTTTTACCTCTCAAGTCCCCTTTGTGATGATCTCTTAAAATACCACAACTTCCATTTTATCCGCCCAGTCCATAAGGTCAATTCGCAAGACATTAGTGGCATTACAAGTTATAAGTCGCACACGCCGGGGAGGGATCCCTATTGTTAGTGGTAACCCACCCGAAAGGGATCAACTCTTACATCTCTCTTCCCATTCTGCATCCTTGGATTGAGTACCTTGACCGACAACCGTGGGCCCGGCTGATCCCAGGAGAGCAGCCCATGAACCCCCCCGTGGTAAACTGAAAGGATGTGCTGAGTTTCGTCCAGGGGAGGTTGTTTAAAATAGGTGTAGTTTCTCGACCACCGAGTCTCGTAGGGGCACTCGAAGTCCCAAGTTTGAGTCTACCGGAGGGCGTTTGATTTGTCTAGTATCCACCCTTTTTTTTCCTTTGGACCATAGTAGTGAAAGGAAATGAGGACTCCGTTGGAAGCCACGATATGCACATCATATGTCGTGACTTTGTGTCGGCAACACGTTTTTCCTTATTGGGAAACGCAAGGGAGGAATTCTAGAATTTGTCCACCTTGGGTACGTGTGGAAGAGCCTCTACGGGATGGGGATCAATGCGTTCTGGCGGTCATTGGTTTATTGCTGTGAAAACCCACGGAGCGGTGCTTGCACGGTACTCTGGATTTGTGGCGGAGATGAAACAAGTTGTGTCAATATTTCAATGGGGCGTCATAGATCTCGTATTTTATTTTTCCAGGAATTAGAGGCCTCCAAATGGTCATCGCGTTCGCCACGGAGCTGCGATGCGGACGAAGGCAATCTGCCTTTGAGTTTTCCAGTTTTGCAGATCGTTTGGGGCGGTCCTTGTTTGGGTGGGATTGAAAACCCTGGAGGCTACTGGTCGATCTGCCCCGATACATGCCCAACCGCACGCCACCTGCGCAAGGTGCAAATGGTCCCCTTGCTGCACGGCAGTCATGGGCGGTCACAATGCGGGTGAAAACAGGAATGAGGAGTGGCGAGGCTAATTATCAGTGACCGAATAGAGCGACACCCGAGGGCCTGGACTAGGAAGGTGACATTGCTTGGTTGAATTGGGGAGGATTAATTCGTGCCGTTCAGGCTTTATTCCCGCGGGAAAAGCCGAGAAGGAAGAGACAAGGTGGTGACGGAGAAGGCAGAGCGTGGCGGTTCACCACTCACGGAGGGTGCCTTGGCCTTGCATCGCTTTGTGCGGAGTGCATGTGCACCTACCGAGCGTTTGTTGTACAAGTACAACAGGTACCGGCATTTGGGAGTGGTTGGGAGTGGCTAGCCGGAGAATCATCGACTCTCTTCCACGACTCATCGGCGGCATGTTTTGCTTTGTTGGAGGCGGGAGTTGTGGGCGGGCTGGCCACGCGGAAACGCTGTCTTTCGAGTTGAGCTCGAGTGCCCTTGGCGCTACAGAGAGCACTGCGAGTTCATTCTCTAGGGGAACTCGTTCCCTGGAGAACTAGTCCCCATACGCCTAAGATTGGTGATTAACGCGTGGATCACTACGTGACAATGATGAAAGCGTCGACCGTGACACGGGCTGCTGCACGGCTCCGATTGGCCAACCGTAGGCGATAGATTTAACAAGGCTGATATCGTTGAAGGTGCCAGTGTCACCAACACTTTTATTTTATCGCTTTCATCCCAGGAGTGGGTTCATGGCGCATCTTGCTGTGATGCATATGTGTGTATGTATGTATATATATATACATATACACATATATATACCTCACCCAGCCAGTCACCTTAACCTAGTTGCTGTACTGGTGCACTGCTAGGGTCGATCTTTCGATAAGAAGCTTGACCGTCCCTTGTGGGTTTGTGCGTGTGAGAAGAACAACCGCCACGCCATACATGCCCCGGCAACTAATATAAAGAACTCCGCTGTCCCCTAGTAAATTGAACATTCACATCCTGCTCTGGCATACATAGATATATATATATATATATACGCTTCCGTCTCGATACGGAACCGAATCCCGATCCCGGATCCTATTTCGAAACCGACTGGGTCCCCCACCCTTCGATATCACCTCCACCTCCGCTCCTCTCTCCACCGCCCCTCGAGACAAGAACGGAGATCCAGTTAAGCCATGGCCGGGAGGGACCTCGAGAACGGTTCGCCGTCGTTCGAGACCAAGCCTCCTATGTACGGGGATACGGAAGATGCCCATCGAGCGATACATGTGCGCATCTTGGATAGCTTCAAGAGGGACCCCAATCAGCATGCTACGCACAGGGGATCCATTGGAGCCGATGGACGCGTCTTCGACGCTGAGTCGGCGGCGGCAGCCACGGCGTCGTCGCCGTTGGCGCGGAAACTCAAAGGTCGCCACTTGCAGATGATAGCAATTGGAGGTTCTATCGGTGAGCGCACAGCGCCCTACATTTGCCCTTTAGGACTTGAGCTGGCTGGCTGACCTTTTGCGCAGGTACCGGCCTCTTCGTCGGTTCTGGTTCGGCTTTGGCAAATGGAGGACCGGCGTCGCTTCTGATTGCCTTTGTCCTGATTGGTATCATGTTGTACTGCACCGTTCACGCCCTTGGGGAGATGGCGGTCCTCTACCCCGTCTCCGGTTCGTTCGCTGCCTTTTCGACTCGATTCCTGGATCCTGCTTGGGGCTTCGCCATGGGCTGGAAGTAAGTCTCCTGGGTATAACTTGTTATTCGTGTTTCTTCGCTTCTTCTGAAAACGTCTAATGCAACGATTAGCTATGCGATGCAATGGCTGGTAGTTTTCCCACTCGAAGTTACTGCTGCAACGATAACAATCGAATTTTGGACTACGAGCATAAACAAGGCCGCCTTCGTTTCTATATTCTGGGTTGCTATCGTCTTAATTAATCTATTCGGTGTTCGGGGCTATGGGGAAGCCGAGTTTGTCTTCTCCATGGTCAAAGTTGTTGCGGTCCTCGGCTTCATGTAAGCTTCCCCCCCCCCGGGTTCTCCTGATACTGGGTACACGAGGGATAGCTAATTTGATTCTAGCATTCTGGGAGTGATCTTGACCTGCGGTGGCGGACCAGATGGTGACTACATTGGTGGCTCCCATTGGCACCACCCAGGCGCCTTCAATCATGGTTTCAAGGGGCTGTGTAGTGTCTTCGTCACAGCCGCCTTTGCTTTTGCTGGAACCGAGCTTGTGGGTCTCGCTGCTGCCGAGACAGCAAATCCCCGCAAGTCGCTGCCTACCGCTATTAAACAAGTGTTCTGGCGTATTACTCTAGTATGTTCCGACTGCTGTTGGATACGGACCTCCACATAGTTGCTGACATGTGACAGTTCTATGTTGTATCACTCACACTTGTTGGTCTTTTGGTCCCATACGACGACCCACGACTTCTTAATGGAGCATCGAGCGCCGACGCAAAGGCATCGCCTTTTGTCATCGCGATCCGCAACGCAGGGATCAGTGGACTTCCGTCCGTCATGAACGCAGTCATCATGGTCGCTGTCTTGTCTGTTGGAAACTCTGCCATCTACGGTTCCTCTCGGACGTTGGCTGCGCTTGCGGAACAGGGTCAAGCCCCTAAGTTCCTCAGCTACATTGACAGAAAGGGTCGGCCGATAATAGGCATCGCCATAGCGTCTGCCATCGGTCTTCTCGCATTCCTCGCGTCTTCTAGCCCAGAGACTGAGACTGAGGCGTTTACGTGGATGCTTGCGTTGTCCGGTCTCTCTTCCATCTTCACCTGGGGCTCCATCTGCTTGGCGCACATTCGCTTCCGCAGGGGCTGGCACACCGGAGGGCACACTCTCGACGAACTCGCCTTCCGTTCTCAGCCAGGCGTAATCGGTTCTTGGATCGGCTTCTGTATGAACTGTCTCGTGCTTGTGGCCCAGTTTTGGACCGGGTTCGCCCCCGTCGGCTACGCCGACATGAGCGCCCAGAAACGCGTCAAGAATTTCTTTGAAGTTTATCTCGCCGCGCCAATCGTCATCCTCTGCTACCTCGGGTATAAGATCTGGTTCCACACTCCGTTCGTCAAGGCCGACAAGATGGACCTTCACACGGGTAGACGCGAACTGAATATTGATGCGTTGTTGGCGGAGGAGCGAGCAGAGAAGGCTGCATGGCCGGCATGGAAGAAGATTTACAAATTCTTCTGTTAAAAGAATAGGGTCTGTGGGAGGGGGGTTTCCCCTAGACTTTCTCCTTTTTGTTATTGTATCCACCTGGGTTATTGCTGCGGTTAGCTGGCGTCAAATCTGTGCTATGTACTGGGAAGGGAAATGGTGATTATTGGTTATTGCTTTACGATAATCTAGAGGGTGAAGACAGAAGCCTATGCTACCTTTTTGCAGCTCTTTGTTTTCGGATTGACTAGGACTATACGGTATCTAGGGGCGAGGGATCTCATCTTCTGACAGCCGCGGCCGGTTTAGATTAGTCAGTGCCATGATAGGGAGATTAATTACCTATTCATAAAGTATTGTCTTTCACACAGCGTCTCGATATTTATGATTAGAATGAACGGATAGATGTTGCTTTAAAATGTTCTTTCCTCTAAATGATATGTAGGGGCATATTTAACCTTGAAGTGTAGGAGATGATTGGTCGGCCCGGTTGGGATTTTTGTGCCTAATTAAAAATGGTCGAGTCGAGTTAAACTACATTGCTCATGGAACGTTTCTGCATGAGCCATATCCTGCATCTCCCGCTCGACTGTTCGAGAGGTTTGTGGGGAATATATAAACGATCAAAATCAAGAGAAACCTCCGTAACCCTGGGCGCAACAATGGCCGAAACATATTATCGTGAACGATGAAATAAAACGAAAACGAACTCTCCAAGAGGAAAAAAAAACCCTCCTCCCAAATGCCAGAACTCCTATGCGACCATTTAGCCTTTCTGATGCTGCTGTGAAACGCCAATGATGGTTTTATTACAATGACCCCCGGTCCCCCAGGTTATCCGACACCAAACACTAAGCTCACTCGCTGGTGGTCTTTCGTGCGCAGAACTCTAATATCAGGCGCTCCAGATCCAGGAGTTTATACGGTTTCGTCATAAAACCTTCCATACCCGCCTGTGCTGCGCGCTCTAGCGCTTCACTAGTCACGTCAGCTGTCACGGCAAGGATCGTGACGATCTTCGATCCGCTGTCATTTGTATGTTTCGGCATTGACAAAATTCTCCGCGCTGCTTCGTAGCCGTCCATATATGGCATCCAGAGGTCCATTAGCACGACGTCGATATGCTTATCTCTCTTAACTTCCATCTGCCGCACGGCGTCCGCACCATCAAACGCCTCGTAAATGTCAGTGTACCCCATCTTGCGTAGCATATTGACAAGGAGCTTGCGGTTAATTCGGTTATCTTCAGCTACGAGGAACGTAATAGGGTATTTCTCGGCAAGCCTTCTGTCGAAATCTATTTTCTTTATTGGTTGCTGGGGGCTGAGTGTGTTTCGCCGGGAGCGCGAATTGGTAAAGAGTGGACGCCGAGTCCTTTCGGGCATGAGGGGGGAAACTGCCGACAGCGCTCCAATAGTAGTGGGTAGGGAAAGTCGTTGGCGAGGGCGATTGGGCGTAGTTAGGGACGAAGCGATATCCTGTAGAGGGACGCTGCGCGGGATTTCCTGGAGGGAGATAAAGCCTTCAATATCGGGAGACTGCCTAGAATCTGAGGATGACGGTGTTGGTGTTCGATGAATAGGAGTGCCTGGGCCGCTCATGTTGCCATCTAGGGGCGTGATGGGCACTCGAATCTCAAATACCGATCCTTTGTTGGGTCCCGAGGTATCCGAGCTGATGCAGTTTAGATCACCTCCTATTTTCCTCGCCAAACCCTTCGCAACAAGCAGACCAAGACCCAAACCGTCCTTTTGGCGAGTCAACGAATCGTCCTCTCTCGAAAATGGTTTGAAGAGGTATGGCAGAAACGTTTGTGGGATGCCAGGGCCGGTATCGGTGATCGTGACCACTATATACCGAGCTTTTGGATTGAGTTTGGCAGTGACAGTGATCTTGCCAGATTCTGTGAACTTCACTGCGTTTAGAAAAACGCACGAAACTAGCTTCGTGAGATCGCGCTCATCGACTGGCCATTTTATTAGCCACCGAACAAAAAGATGGTGCGAGGTGGGTTACCTAGCAGAGTCTCAGGCACTGATGGATCAACCGTCAACTCGATAACTTTTGTCTTAACGTCGCCTCGCAAGTCTTTTGACTGCACTTCAATCCTTTCTCCTAGATCCGTGTCTGCAGCAATAGCAGCTTCTGGTCTTTCCCCAACACCCAAAGACTCGTTGATAATTAAGTGAAGAAGTTCGCGTAGTCTCGAATGCCCAACAGTAGCTGCGGAGGTTTCCTCACTTCCATCAAAATGGGGCAATATGGCAGTAACCGGAGCGGCGTCTTCGAGGCTTTCGTCAGTATCACTCGCAATGTCCACGCTCTCTCGAACCGCTCGCTTGGGTCCCAGGCTTCGAGGAGAAACAGGTTCGGTTGAAGGCGACGAGTCTGGAGTCTCAAAAGCCCTATGCTTTGCTTGTTGGTTATAGTACCAGTCGCTGGGAGCACAATTCCTCTTTCTCTTGCTCGGCCGCTCTATCGAAAGGTCGTGACCCTCAACGACGATGCTGGGTCTCTTTCCTTTGGAGAACTGAATGTCAAGATCATTCTTTGGTTGTTCCGGCTCGCCCTCGACTCCACTCGTAGGTTGCTTGGGAGTTTCTGGCACTTGCATGTTGAGATCGTATGCGTGTACCACGTTATCAGCCGCCTCGACTGCCCTTCTTGAGCTGTCTAGGATGAATTAGGCACAAATGGATGAAAGTAAACAAGCACTATCTGGACTGGCACCAACCTTGAACAAGTTCGATGTTCTCCTTTAGGTTCCGGAAGACTTCCTTGACGTGCCTGTCAGGTTGTCCCTCCACCTCCTCCTGAACTGTGGCGTGCATGACATCTAGCATCCCTACAACACCCTGCATTGGTGTTCTGAGCTCATGGGAAAGGCTGCGTGCATAGGGTTTTAGTGACTGGTTGGTCATAGTTGCTCCCCGAGAAAAGTCGGTCTCGCCCAGTTTCATATCTGAAGCATTCGACGAAAGATCGCCATCGGCAAGCATTCTGCTTGATACAAGATCCTCAAGCGCGTAGAGGAAAAACTCCAAGCTACTCCAAGGGAGTTTTCGATTCCTGGCACCCTCGTGAGACCACATAATACCGAAATGTCCGAAACACTGTCCCTCTGAGAATAATGGTACCGCCAAACTCGCCTCCACAGGGAAGGGCAGCCGGAGGTCGGTGGCAGTTATGGCCTCTCCGAATCTTTCTGGAATAAATAGAACCTTATTATGCCTCATGTAATCGCAAGCTGTCCCAAAGGCGGCTTCGTATTTCATGTTCCGTATGCTATTCGATATGCCATAGCCGTCATTATAGTAATACACTAAAGCCGTGTACAAGGCTCCTGTTGCGCCGAACTGGAGCTTATCCGAGACGCAGTCCTCTCCATCCTCGGGTGCTCGTTTAGAAACGAACGCAATCTGAGCTCCAGCAACGTCGGTCATTCCTTCCACTAATACCTGCCAGAAGTCATCTGTGCTTGACATCCTCAACCTTGTCTTTAGCTCAAATACTCCCTTCCCGGCCTTGATCTCCGGGACGGAGAAGTGCCGTCGAAGTTCCTCCCGGAAACCGTCCTCTCCATCGTGAAGAATAACCTTAGACTCATGATGAGTAAGGCATAAGGACAGCCTGGAGATCGAACTTGGTAGGTCTTCGATATGTACGGGTCTACCCGTACTCATACTGGCTGCCCTTTTCACCAAGGACCAGGCCTCTGGGAAGTAACTTGTCACTGGCCACCGTTGTTTCGACTCGACGAGCTATTCAGTCACTGGTGCTAAAGATCTGGTGGCTATCCGGAGATACAAGGTCGTATTGCAAGTAAATACTCTGTGGGAGGTACAGTCAGCTGCGGGCTATACAAAACACTCTCGCCAGCATCCCAATGTAACGTGGACCGCATGTGATGGGTGCTTGCCGCGCACTTGTCGCGGTACTCACTGAGAGACAACGCTGGGTTCGCAAGGGCTTGGGAGGAATATTCCGGTACTTACTGGAATAAATATCTGATGGATGTGATCATGTTATACATGGTTGGTAGATCAGAAAATGATACTGAGTGTCCTACATATCTGCGTTGAAAAACCTCTGCAGGGTGGCAGGGATTGAGTTGGGGCCGATCGCGTTCTAGAGCGGTAAGTTGAACCTCCCAAGGCTTCCAGAGGTGGCCGATGCAACATGGCTCGCCCCCTTCCCATGAATACATTGTATGGGGTCAGAGCCACGGCCGTTTCGAACACGGGCAGCCAAGGAGACACCAAATTAGGAATGTGTTTTTGGGTCTCGCCGTCAGCCTTCGAGACTGCCATTGGCCCATTGGAGCGAGCTGAAGAAGGCTGGAACGAGGAACCAACGGGTTTGCCCGTGGTTACCAAGAACCGCTACCTGGGATGTTACGGAAGCCGGGGGTATTGCCTAGCACCTCATGGCCGAGACCTCACGGCTAATGACCCACGCACCAAGTATCCTGAAATCAGTCGCGTGGCCCTCGTGGCACTCGCATCAGGAAATGAGAAGGTTGACCTCGAACCAGTTCGGAGGATTTTGGAGTCTGAAGGCCTTCCCGTCTTTCCACGTACAACATACTCGACGTAGCTGTAGAGCCCGATTCTGCCACGCTGGGTACACTAGATCCAGACTGATGATCGTTGCCTTCTCGGGGTGCCCTTTTCTACGCAGATCCACATTCGGCAGTTGGAACCGATTGAGCCCCCACTCATTTCGGCTCACCGGCCTATCATGGTGAATGGAAGAAGCTTAATCCATGTCTAAGGCAACGATGCTGGGCTCAGTGAACCACGGTTGTCGAAGGCAAGCCGCGTCAAATCCCCCAGGCGTTACGTAGCACGCAGTGTCGGATAGGCTCTGCAGTTGCACTTTGTTCTTCTGGCTGCCCTAAGGCCTAGACCGCCCGTTTCCTGTGTGCCAAGACATGTCGCCAGGGTGAATCCCTAAGAACGGAAAAAGACCGTTCTGGACAGATCCCAGGCATGGCCTCTAGAATGTCCATATCCCGCTCACTCAAGTCTGTCCCATCTGGAACTCTTGGAGACTTCTGAGGAGTGGGCCTCCGTCCTTCAGCCTTATCGACCCGTTGACTACTCTGTGTTACATGGGCGAGCACAGAGTATTTTGTACTTAGTAGAACATACGATAAAATTAGAACAATATAGAGTTGAGTACAACCTCTGAGGTAAAACCCGGTAGCCCCTTTCTCGCCGCTGGGCATGGTAATTGCACGAGAGATCTTGGAGATGGACGATTTGCGAGGTTGAGAATGATATCATACCCTGTGATTTCTTCCAATTTGACATGAAACTGTCTCCTAAGCGACTGGTGAAAAGATGCATATACACTAGATGTGACTGCCCTCTCTAGTTCTTGGCGCGTAGGGCACACCCTCGTTAACCACAGCAGGCTATATGATTAGCAAAACTGCAAGACGAAATTCACCATCACCAATTTAACGTCCGCAACCAACCATCAAAATGTCGGCGAAGGAACGTTCCGGTATCGCCGTCGGTTTAAACCGAGGGCATGTACGTAATTCAATTTCTCTCATTCATTTGGAAAGCGAAACCGGCTAAGGATGGTGATGAAATAGAAAACTACCTCCCGTGAATTCAAGCCTCGCATCTCTAGAACCAAAGGCCACCTTTCCAAGAGAACTGCTTTTGTAAGGGAAATTGTGAAGGAGGTTTCTGGGTAAGTTTGCGTTTGCTCTGCTCCCGGTGATATCCACAATACCTACAGAGCGAGGACATTCATTGATTGGCGATGCTCCGCGGGCGCTCTTCTGATCCTTTCGGTCCGGATCCGCTAACCCTCTTCCTGTACAGTCTCGCACCCTACGAACGCCGCGTAATCGAACTCCTGCGCAATAGCAAAGACAAGCGTGCTCGAAAGTTAGCAAAGAAGCGGGTTCGTAGCCCTCCTTCCAATGTCCTCTAGGTCTACCTGGCACGGCTAGAAGTCTAACACTGTCAACCTCTAACAGCTTGGAACGTTCGGCCGCGCAAAGAGGAAAGTGGACGAGCTGCAGCGGGTCATCGCAGAGTCTAAACGGGCAGGCCACTAAATGGAAAAGGTTTCATTGTTTCTGCATGAGGAACTGGCTGGTGACCATTAGGTTATAAATTGTGACAGGGCTTCGGGGGTAATCTGAAGCTTGGCTCAAATGCAAACAGTTACAAAACCAAAAAATCCACAAGGTTTCTTTATTGGCAGAGTGCTTCATTGCAGGGAATAGTCTAGGAAGAATCCGAATCCACCACAATCGAACTCCATTCGCCATGAATATCAAGTGAGGGACCATGAGAGGAACAGAAGCTCTGCCGTCAACTAGGGACGACCCATTTCTTAGAACACGAGTCTACTTCCTTCCTGGCAATTTGAACCATTTCGGCATACCCTTTTTCTGCTCTCCTCCAGTTGCTCTTTCCTTTCCTTTACCCCCTCTCTTTTCCTGCTCTTCGGCGACCTGTACGGCCTGGATCTCTTGAACCTTAATCTCTTTAGCCATTTCTGCATATTCATCTTTCAGTGCCCCGTCGTTCCTCGCTTGTGTACTAGCACCCTCATCCCAAGCAAGTGTGATTAGCATCCTTCCCTCAAAGCCCAGATCCTTGACAAGTATTACATTAGCATCTCTAGGAACTGTCATATTAGGACCTTTGGAACTCTTAAAGCTAAGGGAAAACGGCTCGTCCCTGTGCTTCAGCGTCGAGCTGGCGAAATCGTACAGCGAAGCTGCGGAGTCTGTAGACGAGAATCTACGGACGACTTGCATTTCGTCTGGGTAGCGGATCTTAACATCGATGTCGGTTACCTTGGCCAGCCGTTCTGATGTGGCGCGTTGCTTAGCAGCGAGCTCGGCATCTGAGAGAAGACGGCGATTCTGGGCGGTGGAGGATAGGCGAGCTTGGTGGAGCTTAGCATGGTCGATTGTGGGCTCATAATCCGCGGCGTTGAAGTCATCTGGAGCATTTTAGGAACTGCTTTATGTTCGGAAACGAGGAGAGAGTCTTACATGTTGCCGCTTGGGGCGTTGAGTTGCTTGAAGGAGCATATATTAAGACTGGTCTCTGCCCTGGACCTACGACAGGTTCATCGGCAGATACACCCAGCTCCTCCAGATTAGAACTCTGCTCGTCTAGTTGCCCTGTTTCGCTGGCTTCGCCATCATGCGTCTTTTCTGCCCTTGTATCCAAGACCACATCCTTGCCATTGTTCCCCTGACTCATCGCAGCGTTTGCCGTGGACGAGCTGCTCGCGGCGTCCTCGGGGAGGGATCCAGAAGCAACCCCAGTGTTTTCTATGTCTTTGAAGTATTGACTGATCTCCAACATAGCCTCTTCAAATGGTTTCGCGGTAGGTTTGAAGCTTAGACGCAGTAAAATGCTCCCACTGTTATATCCCAAATCTCTCAATGTCATTTGCATGTCCGTGAAAGAAGAAAGCTCACGACCCATGGCTTGTACCACTGGGGCTTGGTAAAGTAGCCTTTCAGTAATGCCCCCCACCGTAAATCCACGAGCTGTGAAATTTAGGCTTTGGTTTTCAGATTCAAATCTTCGAAGAATGATCCATATGCTAGTTGTGCTCGAGAATTTATTGGTCAGTCGTGCTTTCGAAGCATCACTAACTAAATTATCGGGGATCTGCAGTGCGACGGAGACCGGTGATGGAGACTGAGATATCTGGACGAGCTCGAGCTTTGCGCCTGAGGGGAGACCAGATAGGCGGATTGGGCAGGACAAGTCGAGCTGCTTTTTGCTGTGTCTTAAAGCCTAACGGTCAGCATCTGTATATACACCTTCAAGGATTCTGCTGTCTATTCCATGATTATTGTACCATACTTTAGGGTATATTGGCCAGCCTCAAGTCCCAGTTTCGTACAAGCTTCTTTAAGGATATCACTGAGAAACCTGGAAGGCGTGACCTTTACGGTAACACGCTTGACTCGAGGGTCTATGACAACGACATGGGAAGATGACATTTTGCGAGCAGGATAATGAAGGGGTCGATGCTGGTATTAGTGGCGGGGACAGGTGGTCGGTGTCTCTGAGAATTTAAATTCCCTAAAATTTCTGGGTTATACGGTTGAACCAAACCGCTATGCGTCATGGAGAAGAATAGAAATTGCCATGCTCGGTTCGTTTGTTATATGTAATCTTTCTATGGTTTTCTGGCATTTGATGCACAAGCTCTAGGCAACGGTGAGCGGGGCGCACCTGTAACGCAGGTGACATAGCAGGGGTCCAACAAAGAGGCTCTGCCGGGATACGCGTAGACCAGAGCTCCAACAAGCTCACAACCATCGCCGTATCCAACCCCACCGTCAATACTATCCCTTTTTCCTGCACTTCTCAGCAAACCCGCTGAGCTACTAGTCGCTTGTATATCACAACGTTCATCATGGTGCGTGAGCTCTTCGCACCAATCTAATGGAGGAAGCTTAGCTAACCTTCGCATAGAGCTCCCCCTTCTCGATAAGTTCGTCTGTATTCCTCCTTTCTCTGAATGTCTACTAAAAGTGTTACCTAGATGGTGGTGCCTGTGTAGCCATGGTTGGCAAGGACTGCGTGGCCATTGCCTGCGATCTACGACTGGGACTACAATCATTAACAGTCTCAAACAACTTCCCGAAAATCTTTCCCTATGGAGACGTTTATCTTGGACTCACAGGTCTCGCTACTGATGTTGCCACGGTCTCCGACTTGCTACGCTACAAAGTAAATCTCTACCGACTTCGTGAAGAACGCGCGATATCTCCTCAAACCCTAGCAAACCTCGTTTCCAGTTCATTGTATGAGCGGCGGTTCGGACCATTCTTTGTCAGCCCTGTGATTGCTGGCATCAACCACACGACAGGGAAGCCTTTTATCTGTGGGTTTGACTCGATTGGGTGCATTGATTTTGCGAAAGATTTCATTGTCAGTGGTACAGCGAGTGATCAGCTTTTTGGTACTTGCGAGGGACTTTGGGAGCCCGACTTGGTGAGTTATTAACCTCATGTTTCATCCAGTTGTGTTACTGTTATGGTTTATCGTTACTCATCGGCGTCCATACCCGAGGGCTTAGGCGCCGGAGGACCTGTTCGAGACCATCTCGCAAGCATTACTGAATGCTGTCGACCGTGATGCGTTGTCAGGGTGGGGGGCCCACGTCTATATCATCGAGAAAGACAAGGTCACGAAAAGGCTGTTGAAGGGGAGACAGGATTAGTGAATCCCGGCCTTACACTAGCAGCCGACTACTTGGTGTGTTTGAAGGGTCTGGACTAGGGCTTTCAATATATACGATGGTACATTAGACCTGCTGGTCTCCTCCAACTTCTTATAGTAAAAGCATTATGTCCTACTCTCCTTCTCTGCCTAGAATCTATCTACACCATAGATGGCACCTGGTCAATGAAAACAAAGCGGGAGTCTACTGCATAATATGAGTACAAGGCTGATGCGTAACCAATCTACTGAGTCTATTTCTATGGGGAATCGTCCGATCTATAATCACCTACTCCAGTTTCTTTAAGCCCCCGTTAGCCCTAATCTTCGTAGGTTTTGGTAGATACATTCTTCGCTCGAAGAATTTGAGAGTCTCATCTATGAAACTATAGAGGCGGTCAGCATTTGAATGTCTTGGAGGTTTTTTGCTGGTGCGGCTTCAAACGTACATGACAGGCGAACTGATCAACAACACTGCCCTCCATTCATTCCAATTGAGCGGAATTATAGAGAAGAGCCCCTGCAAGAATGGTATGTAGAGAAGCGCAAAGTGGAGCACCATAGACAGCGAAATAGCGTATACAAGCATCATGTTCTTCCATAGTGGAAGCGTGAGGAGTGATTCGCTCGACGAGAGTGCGTTCATGGCGTTAAGCATTTCGATCACGACCAATCTGAGGCAGGTTAGTGAAACTGGGGAGCAGGGACCGCACGGGGATGTCTCACATGGAAAGGGAAACGGTTGAAGCAGACTTAGCCATATCATCTGCGAACATCGAGCAGCCAATCTCAGGGAACTGGGAAGAGCATTTGTGGAAATTCGACTGGACAGAACGAAAGGTAAGCATACGCTTATTTGCGGTACCGCATAAATCGGGGGAAGGGGAGTTTGCCACATACTAATTGCCATGGAGAGATCTGGGGCCCTTCAGGGTTATATATAAACCACCACGCGTATCCAAATACGGTGGCTGTTCCGACGTATATTCCAATGATCATGTACCTGAAGAACAACCATCCGCCAACAAGGGCTTCATCTCGTTTCCGGGGAGCTCTCCTCATCAGATCGTGATCCGGGGGGTTGAACGAAAGGGCTGTTGCCGGCAGGCCATCAGTGACCAGATTGACCCACAATAGTTGCACCGGAATCAGTGCTTCCGGCATCCCGGCGGCCGCTGTTAGGAAAATCGAAACAACCTCGCCAATATTGGAAGAGATCAAGTAGCGGATGAATTGCTGTGTGTTGTTGTAGATAGATCTGCCCTCCTCGACTGCCACTTCTATAGTCGCGAAATTGTCGTCTGCAAGAACCATATCTGCTGCAAGCTTGGCTACATCGGTTCCCGAGCCCATCGCCACACCAATATCGGCTTTCTTGAGAGCAGGAGCATCATTAACGCCATCGCCAGTCATGGCAACAACCCCGCCAAAGGATTGAAGAAGGTCCACGAGCTTCGATTTGTGGGCTGGCTCGGTTCGTGAAAACAGCGAGGCCCGTTTTGCAGCTTTGAGCTGCTCACCCTCACTCAATGAATCAAACTCTCGGCCAGTATAGCTTTTCCCATGTAGGCTCTCATGATCCCCGAAAATCCCGATCTGGCGACATATCGTTTCTGCCGTGTTCTGGTTATCGCCCGTGATGACTACAACCCTGATGCCAGCATCTCGACACTTGCGAATGGCATCTGCTACCTCAGGACGGGGAGGATCTAGCATGCCAACTAGCCCTATTAGAGTCATGCCCTGTTCAAGCTTTGCATAATCTCGCGTCGTTTTCGCAGTGTGTAATAGGGGGGTTTGGCCAACATTTTCAATGCTTGCCAATGCAATCACACGTAGACCTCTGTTTCCATATTCAACGACTTCTCTTGAAAGAATGCTGGTAAGCTTAGCGTTCAGCGGAACTCTTTTGCCACCCGCGCCGATCACAGCATGAGAACACCGCTCAATGATAGACTCCGGAGCCCCTTTAGCTAGAAGACGTTGATTGCCACCCTTACCAACCAGCACAGACATGCTTTTTCTATCTCGTGAAAACTCATATGTCGCGAGCCTGGGGGCTTTCGTTTCGAAATACTGGCTCGCATACCGAAGCCTATCTTTCAGCGAATAGGATAGCCGTTTGCTGTTGAACGCGCGATCCGCGGTACCAATTTTCTCAGCTAGAACTCGAAGGGCTCCCTCAGTCGATTCTCCGACACAGCTGAATGTGCCTGTTTTTGGATCATACGCAATAGATGCTTCATTACAAAGTGCTGAGATCTCGGCCATTTGCAGTACGGTGGGTGATTTCGCAGCAGGGTTATCAACAACTCTACCATTCATTCTAAGGTATCCCTCGGGAGAGAATGTCGTGCCTTCGACATCAATTTCCTCAAGATCTGTTCCGGACTCGCTGATGTATGCAATCTTATTCACACTCATCTGGTTTGTCGTCAGAGTCCCAGTTTTGTCAGAGCAGATAACGCTGCAGCTTCCGAGCGTTTCAACTGATGGAAGACTACGAACAACAGCGTTTTTCGCCGCCATCTTGCGTGTTCCAAGCGCAAGACATGTTGTGATAACCACAGCAAGCCCTTCGGGGATAGCCGCAACACCAAGAGACACGGCGATCTTAAGTTCGAATAGGACCGATTAGCACCCCTTAGGCGATGGGTTCGTATTGACTTACCTTGAGATAGTAGATCGCACCCTTTGTCCAACCCCCATGCGCCGGGTCGCTGAAGTTGCGTATGTTGATGACCCAGACTATGACGCAAATGATTGTAATGACCTTCGCAAGTACGTCCCCAAAGTCATTGAGCTTTTGTTTGAGTGGAGTCGGCTCTGAAATCTGTGAAGTGATGCTCTCATGAATATCTCCGATGGCGGTTGAGCTCCCAGTCAGGACCACTATTGCAGTTGCATGTCCGGTTACCACCGTAGTTCCAGAAAACAGCATGTTCATCTGGTCTTGTTTGACAGCCTTTGCATCTGCGATAGATTGTGAATCCTTCCCAACACTCTCACTTTCACCAGTCAAAATAGCTTGGTCGAGGCGAAAACTGTTACTCAGAATTGAGAGTATTCTGCAATCTGCAGGTATCCGATCTCCGACTGCTACTGAGATGATGTCCCCTGGGACCAGTTCATCGGCACGTATACGCTTGATCTGACCCTCGCGAAGAACCTTGGCTTCGCTAGCAGAGTATTCCTGCAAAGCAGCGATCGCTTTTTCTGCGCTGTTTTCTTGAGACACACCCACAATCGCATTTAGTATCAGGATGGTGAGGATCTGCTCAAGTCGAAGAATTAGTTTCACAACAAGCATCATTGTAAATATATTCAACATACCACCGCAGGGTCAACAAATGCTGTCCAACCCTCTCCATCCTCAAACAATGCCAACAGGAACGACACAGCAGCAGAGGCGAGCAGAATGATCACTAGTTGATCCTTAAACTGTTCGAGAACAAGCCGCCAAAGTGGTGTTGGGGGATCGTCAGGCAAGGCTGCTGCTAGTCAGCCCTACACTACATTCAAATCAAGCTGGGTCATACGGTACCATTACGCCCATATTTTTGCTTAGCTTCCTGGACCCGGATATCTGATAAACCTATCCGCTCAGAGACGCCAAAGTGCTTAAGAATCTCCTGCCCGGAGTAGACATATGCAGTCTCCATTGTGTCCTCCACCTTTCAATGGCCAGCACTTTATCCGTTGCCGGAGGGCACCGGCGTCAACTCGCAATATAGAATTATTTACTAAAGGGAAGCGGCAGAAAAGTGACCAGCATATGGTGTTTTTGTCGACCCGTTGCGACTATATCGCAGTCAAAGGAAAAATATTGTCTCGATAAGGATCGACTTGTTAGGAAAGAATGGATTAACTCTGCAGAAAGCTCACTAACTCAAACGTGGCCTTAGTGGTGGACATTTCAAAGCGACGAATCGCTAAGCGATGTTTGGGATGAGGCTCAACCATCGTCATCGATGGCGGGAACATCAACGAACACGGCTGAGTTATGAACCCTGGATCGGTTTGCTCGACTCTGTGATACCTCGTATCCTGTGTATGCCTTGTATCCTTGAGGCTCCCTCTAGAATAGGTGTTTTTTTGGTCGCATTTATGCCCTGAGCTTGAACTATGTTGGACTTCTTTGCAATTGTTGTTTGTTTGTTCGTCAGACCCCCTTTTCTCGCACTAGGGCGGCCTCCCCATGACCCGTTTGGACAGTCCCCCATCAGGCACAAATCCGCACTCATTCCGCGCGTTGGTGCAAGTCCTCTCAGGCACACTTATTACTGGTCTCGTGACAGAGTGAGATAAGGAAGATAATGATCGCAGTCCGTGTGAGACTTGCATCACCTCTGCAGTTGGCGCCTGCGGCGCCTGCAGAGAGCCCACTTGCATCACAAGGCTGAATAGGTAGGTTGATTTTGGTAAATGCTAACCAGTGAGAATTGTAATGAATGGGATTCTACCATTGGTGACCTCGTTAAGTGTTTGTTGTTTGCTGTGCAGAATGAAGGCTTAAAGCAGCGAGATGTCGTCGCTCAGCGCTTCTGTCGCTCAACCACCATCGTAACAGCCCACTCTCATTTGATCTTCCTTTCACCCTTCAAGTGTGCGCCCAACAAATCTGTCATCAACACCAACATTCACAACCATTTCTGCACTTATCTCGCAAATCTTCTATTAAATCCGTACAACATGACTACTGAAGTAAGTTTCTTCTCAGAATCCTGTGTGATTCACATGTCTATCTGGCATTAAGAGAAGATTGGAGGCTTATCCACTACCAATCTGTAATCACTCGCTTGGCTACCTGTAAAGACTCAGATATTCTAACAGACTACTAACTTCTGGTTCCATAATATAGCGTGAAAGGTAGAGACCGGTCAATCGCCTGATGGTTCTAGATAATAGTTAACGATCTATCAGCAAAACCTTCTTGGCGAGGTTGTGTGAGCAGGCCGAGCGTTATGATGGTAAGAAATCCTATCCAATATTCACTTCTTGATGATTTCTGTGGGACTAACTTCTTACTTGTAGAAATGGTCACGTATATGAAGGTATGTCGTCCTCCCACAAGCGTTTTGAGAAGCCCGACAACCCCGCTTCTTGTGTTGTTGATGACTGATCTTTACCACAGGAAGTCGCCAAGGTACGATGACGATCGCCCCACAATGCGATAATGAACAGAGAGTCATGCAGTCTAATAATCTTACCTATCCTGAGAAATCGGTTAACTAATTTAATAATAATTATAGCTCGGTGGAGAGCTTTCGGTCGATGAACGTAACCTTCTGTCCGTCGCTTACAAGAACGTTGTCGGTACACGCCGCGCTTCCTGGCGCATCATCTCTTCCATCGAGCAGAAGGAAGAGTCCAAGGGATCAGATAAGCATGTGGGAACAATCCGTGACTACCGCCAAAAGATCGAGACCGAACTCGAGAAAGTCTGCCAAGATGTCCTTGATGTCTTGGACGAGTCTCTTATTCCAAAGGCCGAATCCGGCGAATCGAAAGTATTTTATCATAAGATGTACGTGCCTGTCTAAGCATTCTGTACTCGGCCACTCCAAATGTCAGCGTGAACAGAATGCTAATGAGAAATATCCAACAGGAAGGGCGACTACCATCGCTACCTCGCGGAGTTCGCGTCTGGAGAGAAGCGCAAGGTTGCGGCTACTGCCGCGCACGAAGCTTATAAAGTTAGCTTTCTCACATTACCCTCTACTTACGGTATAGATTATGTGCTAATACTAGCTTGCTCTAGAATGCTACCGATGTCGCACAGACTGAGCTCACGCCCACCCACCCAATCCGCCTCGGCCTTGCTCTCAACTTCTCAGTGTTTTACTATGAGATTTTGAACTCGCCCGATCGAGCTTGCCACCTTGCTAAGCAAGCATTTGATGACGCTATTGCTGAGCTTGACTCACTGTCTGAAGAGTCCTACCGTGATAGTACGCTCATCATGCAGCTTCTCCGAGACAATCTAACCCTTTGGACCTCTTCTGATGGCGGTGAGCCTGAGCCTGCTGTTTCTGGGGATGCAACCGCCAAGGATGCTGAGAAGACAGCTGCACCGACAGAACCAAGAGAGCCAGAAGCCGTTCCTGAGCAAAAGACGGAGGAGGCCGCCCGGGCTCCCGAATCTTAGACATCTCCTTAGCGTAATGGTCTTGATGTCAGTTTTCCATCTGAAATTGGATCTCCGTTCCATGATGGCTTGCTATTGCTGGCCTAGTGATCCTGAAATTGGACTTTAGATGGCATCCTGATCTCAGTCTGATCTGGGAACCGGAGGAGTCTTTGATAAAGCGTATGCGATTTGCGAACATACCAGGGGTAGGAAATCAAATGATCCTTCATGCTCCTTTCGTTTTCCGTTGATTCTCTTTGCTTGCTTTGTTGTGACCAGCGGTCGGTGAGGCGAAAAACAGGAGAAGCTAAAGGTGGTGGTTACAAAGCCTGCCTTGTTTCCTTAGGAGCGACATTTATGTGAACTTTCATGCGAGCATTAGAAGTTCTTCGATGCTTCCGCCGATGATAAGAGACAGCCAAGTCCCATCTCTCACCGTCAATTCCTACGTACTAACTAACCTGTCTGCCCCTTACCCGTTTTCGATCGATTTGTTTTAGCGAATAACTCCATCTCGTTTACACATCCACCCCGAAAATTTCTCATCACCAAACCCTTTCCCCTGCGGTCCGGTCCTATCGGTTTTCAAATGTGTTCCTCACGTGCTCCTTCAGTATCTTCTCTCTTCTCTCTATCTTCGTGAAGATCGAAAGCCGCGGGCAATGACATTGTCACCTCTTTGCCTCTATATTCGGGGGCGACGCAGATGTAGCTTTCTACAGTCAAGAGAAACTCAGATGTCCACAATATTTCGATAGCCACACTCAGTGCTAGGCTGCTATTCAATGCAAAGGTGTGACTATACAGGTAGGTCGTTGGAACAACGGCAGCCTTGACATCCAGCCCTAATTTCTGTATTGCCGAGTTGTGCATTGAGATGGCTAAAAAGAGACCGTGACATGAGAATTACAACAGCAAAAAAATACACATAGTCCTGGCCTCTACTACCCCTTGGTAGAACCACTGACGCAATGCGGCTTGGATTGGAGGATGTATTCTACGGCCACCTACTCGAGGGATGGACAGGTAGGGAAGCCGCGTATGCATATGCAATCTATCGCGCCAACCATAACCTCGTAGACTGCTTATTATCGCCCGTTCACACCATCGCCCCTCGCTCCATCCTTCCCATGTTCACCGTCTATTCCATCTTCCATAGCACCTAAGTCGGCCCCTTCTCTCGTACTAGTTGCTGCCGCCGCTGCCGTCGGCCTATCCCCATTCAAACTCGCCAAGAATTCATCCAGCTTATGCTCCAAACTCGTCAAGTGGCTTTCCAGAGCCGCTGCGGTGCGCTCGCCCCTGCAGCAGAATTTAGAACGACCCTTCGTTTGCTCCAATGCCCTTCACGTCTTCTGGAAAAGAGATGAGGCAAGATTTTGGGATTTGATCTTACTTAGAAAGATCGTTAAAAGCCTAAAGGAAATGGGCGATTGTGTAAGTTAGCATAGATCAGCAGATTTGCAGCGGTGAAGACGACTGGATGGGAAAAGGTTTCAGATTGTTGCAAGCCTCTTATGAATCACTAACCTGGGCGAGGTCTGCTTCCGCAGACGCGGAGGTATCCATCTCGCCGGCCGCCATCGTCTTCTACGGTTGTTAGGTATGCGTCTCCGAATTAGGATCTTGGTCTAGTGGGAGCCGCTGTCACCAACAGATTTAGGTGTGAATCGGTAAAGCTTCGCAGCACCAAGCCTCAAAGCCAGGGTTACCCCAGATGGCCAAAGTCTAATGTGCAGCGTGCAGATTCTGCATTATCGCTGAATACGACTTGGAAGGATTTCCCATGTGGATTTCGGTGCTCAGCGATGCCGGTTCTAGAATGTCCATTTTCCCGATCCATGTGGGAGCGCGAACATAACATACAACACAAAGAACGACGAACTGGAGGACTCCAGGTCTGCGATATTCAGGTTGCCGAATGGCATAAGCAGACAGCAGCTCTAAGGAATGGAGCCGCCCGCAAAAGACCGTTAGCGCCATTTACCTCTTGTCATCGCGCAATTTCAAATCATGCAATTCTACAGCTGTGGGAATCTTGCAAACGGGAATCAAATTCGTTATCTGTATTTTATGATATGATTGTGGGGGGAAGTGGAAGAAATCCGATGCGCTGTTCCAAATGAATTGTTTGACAAGCCAGCGGAGGTGGAGTCCTGCTCCGCGGTACCGAGCAACTAGACCCAAGATGCCCTGTCAACCCATTCCTTCCGCATGCTTGTTTTCCTCAGTAACAGCGGTATAAAAGATCTTTCCCATACTCCCAGTCTATTTCCGACGGAACAAGAGTTCAAGCTACCCTTATTTAGTCTGCACTCCCATTTCATATCTACTTTACGTTTCGTCTCCAGGGCTACCAAGCCTCTCGTACCTTACTAAAAACGACAAAGGGTTGCTCTTGTGCCTCCTGACTGGAAGGTGTATTACCTATTTCCCTTCTTCTCCTGAAACCTCAGTCGGACTCGGGACGATGTCCGTCTGTCGATCGTGAATCGCGAGGTGTTCGAGAACCCGACTCGTTACAGGATAGCTTCAATTTGCCGAATTGCGAAAGCGAAAGGCTGCGGGATTGCAAGCTTCTTTCGACGTCGGGGAATCGGGGTCGTGTGTCCGCTTAAAGCAGTATCGTTTCGCCTCTCGCTTGATATTATTTAGGATTCCCCTATTGTACCACTCGTACGCTCGAGGTAGCACGCTGGAGGATCGACTGGTGGAAAATATACTTAAGCAAAGCCCTCCGGCATTGGAAAAGTCGAGCTCATACTCACCAATAATCCCGTAGAGCCTGGCGCTCGAGTCTCTCCTCTGTGCACTCTGAGGCATCGTTGCCTCTAGCAAAAATACAAGTTTATGAGTAACTTAGGTAGTGCATTAGCGCGTCTAGGCCTCTCCCAGTACTTCGAACGTTTTATTCAAGAAGGCTTCGACACTTGGGAGACGGTGTTAGATATCACAGAGTCCGACTTGTGAGTAAATTTCACATTCCAGATCTTTGGCCTCGGAGTTTACAGATATCTCATAGAGAAGCTTTAGGCGTGAAATTGGGCCACCGGAGGGTACGAATTCCAAAATACTTTCCGTGGAATCCCTTTTGAGATTTCGGGTAATAACATGTACAGAGATTGCAAAGGGAGATTGCAAACTCGCGGGGGCTGTCGGCCGAACAACCTCTAAACTCTCCTACAAGACCACTACCGATTGAGGATGGAATTCTAGATCGAGAGGAGACCACAGGCTCGACTAGAGGCGAGCCTAGGGACAATGTCGGATGCGGGAAGAGAAAGTACAGACGTCACCCAAAGGTATATGCGCCTTTGGGAAAAGGCAAAAAGGCACCGGGATGTTGGATGCTGAAACCCTTGCAAATTAAAGGCAGACGAAAATGCACCGGAAAGGCCACCATCAGCGTACGTTATATTCTCAAACAGTAAGCCTCTATCTCAGCACATTTCTACAGGCGGTAGGAGGTTAACTAGGTATCAGAAATTCGTGAAGACGTCAAGGACCTCAGCCTTTCCTTCACGGAGATCGCAAAGCTTGTCGGAGAGAGCTGGCAAATATTACCGGCTGCAGAGAAAGAGTCTTATGAAGGACAAGCACAAGCAGCGAAGGAAAGGTACAATGCGGAGTTAGCCGAGTATAAGAAAACGGTACCCTATAGAGTGTATATGGAATATCTAGCCGAGTTCAAGGCCAAGATGGTAAAGGATGAAATCGGTACGGCCCATTGCCCTATACTTCGCACCGTTTTTAAGTTGACCCTATTGGTGGAAGGGAAACGGCCAAAACTGGAGAATCATCAGTGGGTTGCTAACAACCCGAAAACTAATGGAGCTCTTCCGCTCGGTCGGGTAAGAGTGGTTTCTATGAGCTCTGTGGGTACTTACGATTCAGTTGCTAGTGGCCAGACGTCACCTTCTACGGTGAATCTACACGCTCCCTTATTAAGTCAGCCTCCAGCGGTTGATGCCCCCCTGGAGTCGCCGCCAAAACCAACACAACTAGGCGGCGGGGGCTCTACTGTACCGTCACGTCAACAAGCAGACACAATGGAGAACATCCCATCTGTGGAGGACCCCCGCGATCTCCATCCGGATCATATACCAAGCGCACAGCAGCTGCGTGGGATACTATTGAGAAGCGAAGAGAATCAGGGACCCTGCTCGTATAGATATGCTCCTTCAGCGGCGAAGGCGGGAAACCCGGTACCAAGATCACCCATGCAATCAAATTACGATTCTTCGGTGTCTTCTACTTCCTCTGGCTATAACACCAGTACATCGTCTTTATACACAGCAGCTACGTCACAGGAAGACACAACCAACCGCATTCAACGGGCATTACCGCCTCCGTCGGTAAATTCAGCCCCCTCATCGGCGAGCCAGGGCTGCTTTGATTCACGCAAGCAACCAGCCCACCCCCCTGGATATCAGCCCATCTCACCCCCTTTTCAAATTCCGCCACTGCCCTCACATACGGCAGCTATCACGGGCATCAAGGTACGCGATTCTGAAGAGGGGCCTTCAGAAAAGCTAGGTAATGGAACTCTCACATGCTAGCCAAGCATCGATGTTGCTACGGCTCTGATGAGCCGGAACCCTCGCTCATACAAGTTTTCTAGCTACGCCATCCCTATTCCGACCATATGGACGACAGAACTTGCGGCTCGATTATCGCGGAGACTTAGCATCTAGCGGATTGCCGACAACGGCTACGCCTGAATTACGGCCTCCTTCCCCGTTATCAGTCCTCCTTCTTGCAGCGAGTGGAACCGATTCGGCCACCGTGACGGAATCCGTGAGTTCCCCGCATTCATCACGGCCTTGAGTTTTTCCAGGTTTCTGTCAGGAAGATGTGGTTTGTAATGTTTTGTTTCATCACCAGAGCCATCTCTTTCGTCATGGAGTTTGGTGGCGGGCTTCAGCTAGGCGCTTTCGGAACGCGACGCACCTTATGCCTATAGCAAAAAGCGTGAGGCTTTCCTCAAGTTGACTGCATTTTAAAGGGGCCATTTATAGGAGTAAGTGGGCTATGCGTGGCGTTTCAAGAGGACGACGGATGATCCGTCACGATCAACCAGATAATCGACCACCACGATAAAAGCTTGTTAGAGTGCCGCCGAGGATGGCTCCTGGATGGGAGCAGATTCCCCCGCCGGGTCCGCCGCAAGTATATTGGCCCAAGAAAGAGCTGCACGTACCGAGCATCTCCCGAAACCGTAGGAAAACTGAATGCAAAAAAATACAGATACGAAACTGCTAGGTGGTTTAGCGTCCCACGTCCTGTAACCCGTTTGCATGTGTCATGTACATCACCTTCATAATACAACATACTACGTAGTACGCACTACGTACTTCGTGCTACGTATGATGTGGTGTGATGATATGCGGGCGAGATTATGTCACCAGATCTTCACGGGACATCTTGGCTGCAGTGGCGATCGTCGGGTTGTGGAGCCGTCGGGGGCCGTGGCTGGTGGTTCGAACGAGAGGGGTTGGGAGGAGCGAGGCGAATTGGGATGTGTCCCTTCCGTTTTGTCCCCAGTCGACCGCAAGCGATGCCACAAAACCCATGTGCAAGCCTTGTGCAAACCTGTGCAAACCCTGTGCAAACCTGGGTCTCTCTTCCCAGCTTGGATGCCGCTTCGCCTGTCTATCGCGCTCTTTACCAACAACGGCCCAGCCGTGCCAAGACGGCTTGCGTAAGTTCCTAATGTAGCCTGGACGCAGAGAACTAGTACGTATTCGACAGGGGAGGGCGGTCTAATTATCCTATTATCCTATCATCCTATCATCCTATCATCCATCGTTCTGCCCGTCCTGTCCTATCATCCTGTCCTATCGAGCTTCCGTCGCTTGCATGAGGCGTGGCAGGGGTTGGGGTATAGAGTTAGGCTGAAGGCTGGATTGTGATCGGGGAGCCGTAGCTTGTATGCGCTTGCATCACAGCCAGCTGTCTTCAGTTGTGTCGGGGCTTTTTTTTTTTATCTCCATGTATTTCATTTCGCTCTGGTTTCGTCAGTGCGTGCGGAACTTGAAACGTCTATAACGAAGCTCCTCTGCCTCTTGTTTAGATTTGAGCGTGTTTAATTGCTCCTTGGGATTTTCGTTGTGGAGATTTTTATTACCGTAGTTGGCACAGGTGGCGCGCACGCGGCAGACCTTTTTTTTTTTCAGCTAATCTCCACGACATTTCTATTTCGGCTTCGAATTGATTGCCCCCACTGCTCGGGTTGTTCTCGCGCGGTTACTCTACAGGTCAGTCCGTGGTCAAAGGGCTGAGTATAGTGGGCCAAGACTGTTCGTTATATGCTTCTTGCCCGTCGCACGAGCTAACTTACTTCCGCGACCTAGTGCTCCGTGAAGCTGCGAGACTCCCATGGGAAACCGTACGAACGGCGAGGAGGCAGAGTAGGAATGGGAAACCAGTTGTCGGCGGAAAAACAAAGGAGATTAGCCAAGCCTAAGACGAACAGCTCAGCGTCAAACCCACCACCATTGTCTGCTAGCCAGACGGAAGAACCTTCAGCGCTCACAGATATGCCAGCAATGACCCTCAGCATTGGCGAAGTCGAGATGGCTGCCATTGGAGCTCCCGGTGATCGCAGGAACCTACAAGTTACGTTCCAAAAGCTTCGTGATCATGGATGGAGCTTTGGAGGTAATGAATCGATGGACACGTTCAAGGAAGAGGACACACCTGTTGGAAGCCTCGGAGCTATTGTCTCTGGGGTGAAAGACCGAATTTCAAGGTCCGGATCCGTCAGTTCGTCGCGGATGTCGGGTGCAAGAACTTCGTTAACGCGTTTGGCCTCTCGGGGCGGATCTCCGCGACTGTCGCTCATCTCAGAGCCAGAGATCTCCAACATTGGGGAAACGGCACTGATGAGACAAGAGATTGAGGAGAATATCCGAGCCAGCGAGCTCACGGCACTCCACCATATGTCCTCACCATCTCCAACAAACGAATATAGCCCCAATGTAACCCAATGCACCCAATGTACGCCCATCAGGCGGAGATCTCTCCTTACTCCAGGCATTGCGACGCGTGGCTGCCCAAGTAACATCCTACGAAAAGCACCGCCTCCGGAAGAGCTCCAAACCCAGGCCGATCGCGATTATTATTTCTCATCGTTTCCAAACACCTCACATCTCACTCACCTAGAGTCTTCGGGCCTCGTGGAGGGGTGGCGATCTTCCCCAGGACCGAGAGCCTCCACACCTTGTGACCTGGAGGTTGGAGTCCTGGGTGGATACAAGCAGGGCACCCTGCGAATTACCAACGGTGCCGCAAGTCCCGTTCCTAGTGAAAGGACATCACACGACTCCCTAAGAGACCCACGCTCGCCCATATCAAGGGAAGGCGAAGAGTACTTTACGGCGTCTGAGGGCGGAGGAAGCTCGGAAATCGAGCCCACACCCGCATCAAAACAGGTTACGTCGAGACCGCTTGGGAAGATTGTCGATAGAGGTGACCCTATTCGACAAGAGAACGCCGAATTTGAGCGAATGGCGAGGTCACTGAGAATCTCGACCACTAGCAGCCAGCAGGGGTGTAGCAGCCTATGGGGAGCTCAAAGGCTACAGGATGATATGGACTTCTGCGAAGAGCCTGCAGAGATTTTAGAAGACCCTCTCTCACCTCCAAACCTGGCTCCGTCAGCTACGCGGAGGTGTATACAGAAGCTTCCGGATAAACCATCCCCGTCTACGGACCCCCAACTTGAAGGCCCAACTTCAGGGCCCAAATCGAGGCCCGGTACCGTCGGAGCTGGCGACCATGAAGATGAGGGTGTCGTGGTAACGCCCATCACGCGGACACAGAGTATCTGCGACAGTACACACCTAGTGCAGCAATGGAGATCTGGAGAGCACGCACCCAGCTGCGGTGATTGTTACACGAATACACCCCCGTCCCTTACTGCCTCCTCATCCATCACGCCTGAGCCCTCGCCACCGTCAGAAAACCTCCGTCGCGAGTCAGCGTTTCCAAGGCCGTTGAGCAAGACCGATAGTGGATATGACTCACAGCGCTCAGTCAAGTCAGTGGCTAAGAAAAGCGGGGCTGCGCGACAAGATTCACATTCCTCTAACCAGAGCGAAAGTTCAGCGTCTTCGACCAGTAATGCCATCCGCAGCTCAAGACTTTGGTTGGAGCAAGGTCTTGAAGTGACACACGAACACCCTTTTCGGAGGCGTCCAGAGACAATGCAGTCGAAAGAAATGCGGAGCATATCCCTGCCTAAAAAAACGCCGTCAGTCACCCAGCCGACCGTGCTACCTACAACGACTATAGATACAGCGGAAGCCACAGTTATTGTGATTCCGCCGCCAACGTCAAGATGGAGTAACCGAAAGAGTCTACCAGAGGGGCTACTCCGACAAGCTTCGCTCGCTCGGAGACATAGCCGCGTGTCGCCTCCTCTTCCCCGCACACCCCTATCGAACCCCGCGGTTCATAGATATCGAAGAATCAGTCAGGCGCATATTCCGCCTCAGACACCGGCAGATGCAAGCAAACCTGCTCGACGTGGGAGCAAACACTCACATTCGGTGCCTTGCAAGCCCGTCAACACGTTTAATCCTTCAATTCCTGAGCGCCGGTCAAGTTGGCATAGTATTCCTGGGCACAGCGGTCTCCCCACCGCCCCAGCTGATTCGCATCAAGAGGCCCGACCAACCAACTGCTTCTCAAACAGGGAAGAAGCTTTGCGGAATGCTCGTGAGAGGAGCCACCCCCAAGGCCGGGATCCAATAGTCGATGGCTACAGGGGTGTAGTTAACACTCCGGGCATTATGAGCCGATCTAATTCGATGTATACAAGACAACCCCTACCAATCCCAGCCCTCCAGTCAAATGAAGAGCTAGAATGGGAAAGCATTACCTCAGCGGCACAATCCCCCCTCTACAGCGCTCCTTCAGGTCAAATGCTTTCAGACAACGAAATCCCGCTGATTTCTGAGAGCCCGAAAGTGGGGAAGAAACCTGTTTTTATCGCTAGGGATAGTGGTTATGGCGAAGGAGATCAGGAGCCGTATTACAAACATAATGGTTGCGGGGCCACAATGGAGAAAAGGCCAGACAGCTGGGGCTCAAGCAAAATCTCGATATCCATTAACTCGTAATGGGTATCCGGCCGGCGCGGTCGTAAAAGCTAGTCTAGTTATGGGTATTGGGTTAGATGATCTCGATTTTATCTAAAAAGGAGGTCATGTCCAGTCTTTTTGAGTTAATAACATTCCTTCCCTCTCTATCTCGGAATTGAGCTCAGTGGGCGTTTTCAATCCTTACACGCATCCTTCGCAGGATCATATTACGAGTTTACTTTTTCACACCATGAAGACAAGACGTCATCTCACCGGAAAAGTAAGGCAAGGGTTTAGTCTGTCCTTAATATGAATCCTACAGGGTGTGCTTTAAGTCGCACATGCGATAATCTTTCATATACCGCCCAGAGCGGAATGGCGTTGCTGGCGGCTTATATAGAGCAATTTATGTCGATACGAATGCAAGATTAAATACGTAACACGTACTTCAAAAAGACGAATAACAGACCAAGAGCAATACATGTATCCACCAACTTTATGTACAATTAAGGACCTAGAGCAGAAACGAAACCGAACCTTGCCTCCCCGGTTTCATAGCTAGTAATCGACGTAAACCACCGTAGGCCTTGGCCCAGACCTATAGTTGTCAGCCCTGTAACCGTCACGCCTGTAATAGTCGTCACTCAAGTAGCTGTCCTCGCTCATATAATCACTCTCACTCGAATAATCATCGTCACGCGAGTAGTCATCGTCCCACAAGCTAGCATCATCGCGCAAATGTCCGTCATCCTCATAAAAATCACCATACGGATAACTAAGACGTCGGTATCTGGGATAATGACCAGTCCCAACAACATCTCTTGAGCAGCGACCGACCCTGTCTTCATATTCATCCTCATACAAGCCGCTTCTCCCGACATACCTACCACGCTCGAAAGGACGATACTCGCGATGGCGAGAAAGCGGGTCGTCACTGATGATTTCGATTCTCTCAGAATGTGGGCGACCGTATGCCAGCGGTTGATGGCGGAGAGGACGTCTGATGGGCGCAGAGACTGAGAGCCGTTGACAGAGGCACACCATCGCGTTGATAGAGTCGCGACGGGAGGTCTCAGAGATGGCGAAGAGGACAGGGTAGTTGAGTCGTCCGTCGCGTCCCGGTATTATGATGATTCGGCGCAGGCGAGAAGCCACGGATTCCAGGGCATCAATCGCGATCTCTAGAAGACCGCATCGTTAGCCATCCATCCTAGTCCAGCGCAGTAAACCCCGACCAAGACCCCCTATCTGCATATTCAATCCCAAAAACCAAAAAAAAAAACTCACGATCGCCCCGCGCGAACCGCTGTCCCATTCGCGAAAACCCATATTCGTACTCCAGTTTCACATCCTCCCTTCCTCGGACTAAGGACGCCAATAGAGCCTGTTCCTCGGCGGCGACCCTCTGTCGCGGTCGCGAGTGTCGCACAGTGTCATAGATGGCCCTGAAATTCGCGGTGATGCTGAAGACGATTCCGAAGATGCCAGAGACGGGACTGAATGTCATTATGGCGAGTGTAGTTGGAGAGGTGGCAAAGACATGGACGATGGGGCGGTAGGGAGGTTTGGATTACGCCGCAAGTAGGCTAATGAAAGCTGAATAACGGCGAGATTCTATTGGTAACTGAGGGGCGATGGGGGTGATGGGGGTGATGGGTACGTACCAATGTTGGTTTGTGTTTATTCCCGATCTGTGCTAGTCGGCTTGGAATGTTCCGTTACCGGTTAAAGGTTGCTTTTTCCAAGATTTGGCTGCTCTTTTGTATAGGGTCCAAGTCCACCTCCTCATCACAACATCATCCCCTACCAACTCCAGAAGCTCGAGTGGGAGTCAAGATCAGAGCGCCATTTCCTGGATATATACTCCTCACGCTCATTTTTGCCTTATTGAAAACGACAACAGACTCAGCATGAGGCCCCACCTATCAGTCGTCGCTCTGCTCTCCCCTCTCCTAGTGCATGCCTTCGAGCTCCCTGCGAACCTCCAAAGCCCCCTTGATAGTCTAAAACACGGCCTTGGATCGCTCCGCGATGGAGCGAATCTAGATTCGCTATACCACAACTTCGATGCGCTACGGCAGAAGCTCGAGATGCCCGCATTCGTCAAGCAGTTCACGGATCCGGTTGGCGCGTCACCACTGCTATCACTGCATCGGGACCTAGTACGCATCGAATCCATCACGGGGAACGAGAATGCCGTCGGTACATGGCTAGTAGAATATCTGACGAAGCGGAATTTCACGGTGGAGATGCAGCCGGTGTTCGGGGAGAAGGCGAAGGATAAGGTTGCAGCTCGCGGGGGCAAGGTGAGCGTGGCATCGGACAGGTTCAATATCTTGGCGTATATCGGCAAGAACAGAACCACGCGCACGCTTGTGTCGAGCCACTTAGATGTCGTGCCGCCGTACTGGCCGTATGAGGTGCATGGGCAGAAGATTAGCGGAAGGGGAACCGTGGATGCGAAAGGGAGTATGGCGACGCAGATACGGGCCGTTGAGGAGCTGTGGGAAAATAGTGAGATTGGGGAGGGGGATGTGGCGATGCTGTTCGTCGTCGGTGAAGAGAGTACGCAGCTCCTGACATCCTAGTGATGATTTGTCGCGGTGCCTGCACACAAATGCTAATTGCGACTTGCTACTTAGCCGGCGGAGACGGCATGGTTGTAGCAAACAACCTCGGTCTCTCCTGGGAAACCGTCATCTTCGGCGAACCCACCGAGCTCAAACTCGCATCCGGCCACAAAGGTATTCTTAGCTTCACGGTCAACGCACAGGGGAAAGCCGCCCACTCCGGCTACCCGGACCTAGGCATCAACGCCAACTCTCTACTCCTCCCAGCCCTCGTCGCGCTCGATAACCTCGTCCTCCCTTCCTCTAAGACGCTAGGAGACTCGACGTTGAACATCGGACTCATCGAGGGTGGGGTGGCTGCGAATGTGATACCGGCTTTCGCGCAGGCGCGGGGTATGGTGAGGATCGCTGCGGGGAGCCCGGAGGAAGTGAAAGATACGATAGTGCAGGCTGTTAATAGGACGGGGGTTGAGGGGGTGAAGTTGGAGTTTGGGGCTGAGTGTTATGGGCCCGTCCATATAGATTCGGATGTTGAAGGTATGCTGATCTCTCTTCTTCTCTATGTTAGAGCCACAACTCCTAGCGTACCCTATAGCATCGCTAGGAGGTCATCCCAGCGATGTATCCCCCCCTCTAAACCACAAAAACATCAACCACTAACTCTCCTTTTTACAGGCTTCGAAACGATCCCCGTCTCCTACGGCACAGATATCCCCCACCTCCACGGCGACCACAAACGCTACCTCTATGGACCGGGCAGCATCCTGGTCGCACACTCGGACCACGAGGGGCTCACCGTTCAGGATCTGCAGGATGCGGTCAGAGGGTACAAGAAGTTGGTGAGGGAGGCGCTGAACCCGTCGGGGGGGAAGGGGGTCGTTGTTGTTGAGGATGTTGGCGGGGAGGGTGATAGGGTCGAGGGGGAGGTGGAGAAAGAGAAAGATAAGGTGGAGGGAGAGCAGGAGGAGGAGGTTAGGGTTGTGGAGGGGGAGGTTATTACGGAGGAGTTGTGAGAGGGGGAAGTTGGGCCAAGGGATGAGAATGGTGGTGTTTTTTTTTTGACATATATGTTTGATATATCTAATTTACCTCGGGTTAGTTTTAGTTTTCTTGGGACATCCCGCACTAGATATATTGTGATGTTCTACCCGCCAAAGTTGAAAAAAAATACGGAATGGCATGAGGGTTGGGTTAGGGGAGGAAATCTTAAAGGAAAAAGAAATATACAAGTTTGGGAAAAGCTAGAAGTGTTCTACATGCAACTGAACCCCGGTGGGACTGAGTGGGGCTAGTGGGCGTTTTTGTTGCTTTGCACTTCACCAAAAGCATATATAGTAGTAACCTACTCTACATATCCCAAAATCCTATCAACACAAAGGCATATCCGACCCATCTACCCACAGCCCAAATCCACATCCCTACAAAAAAAGAAGTTACACAGTTAAAGTACAACAACAGTTAATACAGGAGATGATACAAGTCGCGCTCTGAAAGTGAGGCCGTTAAACATAACCACCCGCGGACGAAAACCCACATCCAGAAACTGGGACACCCGAGCACACCAACCGTAACCGTAAGCACACCCCATGGGGATAGAGTCCCTCTCAGCCCTGCTGCTGCATGTGGTTGGGGATATTATACCCCGCATAATCCTGATGCACAAATGCACGATCGACCGTCGGCACACTCTCGAGCACATACTGCAGACTCTCCCCCAAATCGTGACTATCCCTCAACGACATCTCCTCGTCGAGCACGATATCAACCTCTACGATCAGCTTGTCGCCGGCGTGGTACGCCTGCAAACTCTGGATCTGCTTGATGGTCCTGGCGAAACGCATGGTGAGGTAGAGGAGCACGTTGCGCTCGTCGGCGGTGGCCGCTGCGCCGGTTAGATTGCGGATGTGCGAGGCGGAGGTTAGAGACCAGTTTGTGATTATGTAGAGGGAGAGGAGGAGGCCGCCGAGGGGGTCGAGGTACCAGATTTGAAGGTAGTAGCCGACTGGCCCAGCGGAAGGCGGGTTGGTTAGTCTAGGGGAGGTGGTTTTAGGGGCGGCGCCGGGGAGGAGTTGGTGCTTACCTAGGGGGAATATGATACTGAAGGTGTTGAAGACCACGTCCGTCATAGCGTCTTGTGCGAGAGCCTGGACGCTGGAATTTTTGATCAGACGACACCAGAGCCAAATGGCGAATTTGATAATAACAGTGCTACCCATAATGAAAATAGCTGATGGCGTGAGTTCGACGATGCTATGGTCGGCGCCCATAAGACGCTGAAAGCACTCGAGCATAACCTGGAAGAAAGCGGTGATCATTATAATGGAAAACACCAGGACACCGAGGGGCTCGAGGCGTCGCCGGCCAACAGGGTAGGCGTGATTGTCAGATCGAGCGATCATTCTTGCTACCGTCCAAACTATTCCTGTTGAGAGGAAATCGAGAGCGCTGTCGACCAAGCTAGCTAGAACGGAGAGGGAGTTCGTCAGGATGGTAACAGATATTTTGGCACATAGCAAGATTGCGTTAGCTAGAAGATTAAGGTAGATGGCGACTGTGACGATTCTATCTCCGCTCTCCACATCTTGCGAAGAATCATAGCCAGGTGGAGTAACCGCTGTTTGCACGGGTATTGGCTGTTCGTCTGCATTGTCTGCATCAGTTTGGTCAGTGAGAAGCGGCGTCTGTTCATCTGGCAATCTATAGAGGTTCCTCGGGGTCCTTTTAAGCTTCACTGTGGGAATGGGTTGGCCATCGATCACACCGTTTCCACTGGCATTCAAGGTAAATTTGGCATCCGTCGGAGATGCAGGTTCCTCAAAAATGGTACCAGGGATTGAGACTTGGTTGTGTTGGTACTCTTGAATGAGACTGTGTGGGAGAGAAGAGTCGAGCAAACGGTCGATGTAGATGTATTGTTGTACAAGAGAGTTTGTGCGCTCGTAGTACTTTCGTCTGCGAAGAGGGGTTATTTCAGTTGGTGGACTTCCGAACCGCGGAGTCTCACATTGGCTTCTTCATCGTCTTTAATTCTTCTTTAGTCTTGATGTATTGCTCCCTAGAGTTTATCGGCCAGAGGTGAGCGACACGCACCAAGTACTAATAAGAACACCTACGAACCAATACGCCTTCTATCAGCGAATAAATTCGCAACATTACCATTGATATCTGGGATTACTATTCCCAATCAACCGCATACTTCTCATTTGCGGTGTCATTAGTGCAAGTGCCCCAGCACTTTGTCTCCTCTCCCTCTCCCTTTCCTCCCTCTCGAGGTCCGCCGCTTCCACATCAGTATCAAATAGCGAAGACGGCCTTCGTCCTGAGTAGTGTTGGCCCATCATGTGTAGCGAGGTTGAGGATGGTGATGGGAATAATCCCAATTTGTGCAGCGAGGTTGAGGAATGCGATGGGAATAGTCCAGGCAGAGTATGGCCACGATTGGTAAAGAGGTCTTCAGGATGGAGCAAAAATGACCCTTTTAGTCGGTTGCTGTGAAAGGCCGAGGGCGAATGAAGTGTCTCATGGAGATGTGCGTGCTCAGAAGAGCCCGCATGATGTGGGTCTGTCATTGCTTTTGGTCCCTCCGTATACCGTTCCTCAAGATTAGAAAAAATGATTGCGCCTGCTCAAAACGGTGAACAGGCGCAGTGTTCAATCAAGAGATTCTCTCTCCAACAACAATAAATACTGTGCTTTGAAGAACAGCATTGAGGGGATCCACACCCCATTGTAATAGCTATGTGCAGTCATATCGCTGCCCCGCAAGGCAGTCTATTTGCTGGTAAACGAATCAATCCAAAACGACAACAAGGGATATAAGTCGATTCATATATATTGATCCACCAACCACAAGGCGATATCAAGGCATGTGTTAGACCGGATATTATATGGGGCAGTCGTTGATCTACCCTTGATCTATCGTCAATCGATCAGTGACCAAAACCTTTTAAGGGACATATACTCAAATAGCACCTTTCTCAAACTTATTTATTCATATAGTACTATCCCATCTAGGTACCATATCAGTATCATATAGCTGACTAGTTAGGTAGCCAGTTAAAATTCTTACTAAAGATATTTTGAGTAGGTTTTTTGTGCTACTGCTGAATAGCTGTAAAAAATTAAGTAACTGCTAGCAGATCTTTTCTCATGGTTCTGCTCTAGACTTTTTTCCGATTTTACTCAATTATAAATTTTTAAAATTGACCTACTTAAAAAAAATTATGATTAATGTCGCTTATCAGTAAGCGGTGAATATCACCGAGCGGTGAACTTTTTGTGATCCTTAGACTTTCTAATTACTACATTCGGCCTAGCTTTTCTAAGTGGCCAAAATTTTGGC